>JAVLVB010000675.1:0-34139 GCA_032876305.1 Orestias chungarensis | reverse complement strand
TAGGCGGAGGTAGCGGTCCTGCTGCTGGGTTGCTGTCCTCCTACGGCGTTCTCCGCATCTCCTGGTCTACTGGCTTGTCTCCTGGTAGCGCCTCCAGCCTTTGGACACTACGCTGACAGACACAGCAAACCTTCTTGCCACAGCTCGCATTGATGTGCCATCCTGGATGAGCTTGCACTACCTGGGCCACTTGTGTGAGTTGCAGAGTCCGTCTCATGCTACCACGAGTTTGAAAGCACCACCAACATTCAAAAGAGAGAAAAACATCAGCCAGAAAGCATAGTTACTGAGAAGTTATCTGTAGTCCCCACCTGCAGAACCACTCATTTATTGAGTGTGATTTTTGCAGTTTTTTGGTGATGACAGGATTAGCGCCTCCTCTCCTAACTCATGGCTTTTGACTACAGTGTCTTCAGATATCCACTGTGGGTTATATTGGAGCCAACGGTTTTAGGCTCTATTAAAATTGCTGTTTTCACCAAAATTTGGTGACGGCAGGGATTTCACCCCCCTCCCCTCCCAATTTTAGCCAATAAGGGTCATAGCTAGCTATCAAGGTTAGGCGAACTAACTTTATTGTTTATGCGGTAATTGGTTAAGTTAGCGTTTTTTTTCGCCCCCGTTCTCAATATGTAGAGTTTGGGTCTAGCTAACTGTGTTAAAGGCCCTGCAATGGATCGAAGGACTAACCTTGGTCTTTAAGCATACATATTCATACTGTACCACGATATTACAATATATCATTCTACGGGTTAGTTCTTGTTTGTCCTTACACACATTTTGGTTTCGTTGTGTGAGGAATCTAAAGCAAAATTTAGCAAACAATCGGAATTAGAACATTTAGAAAATTGTTTGGACTCATTTCCAAATTCCTGGTAAAGCTGTTCAACATTCATCTTTACGAAATTTTATTTGTTATACATCTTATTCAAATGTTTATACCTGTCATTGCTTTACTTTTTTCATGTTCTTTTCTAAGTAATTCAGAAGGTTCAACTCTTTTTCTTAAACTGTTGTATGTTGAAGATATGTCTGTAATAACTCCATTATTGTGTAGTATCTTAAAGACACGACACAATTATGGAGTTATAACAGAACTAATTTGCTATCATTTTCCTGTTCATCCCTTTATTAGATATTACCACTAAATAAGACCCACCAAATACATTAACCATTGCATACAGTAAAAGATATGACAGTTAAAAGCACCTTAGACATATAAGTAAGCACCTGATCACTTATGTTGTTAAAAATGATAACTGAAATAACAGTTTATCTTAAAAATGCTAAACATTTGGATCAGTTTGTTCTAACTGTAAGTATTGTTTACCAGTTGTTAAAAAAAAAAATACAAAAAACAATACCTGACTGGAGGAATGTGAGTATTTTATAGAAGAGCCGCACACCATAGGAAAGGTGTTTGCAAACGTCTCCCCAACTGTACAATCCATATGTTCCTGCAGCAGATACAAAACACATAAAGGAAGTGATTCCTTATTAATATTAGTAGTAATATTAGTAGTTCTAAAAAAATTTGTATTAACAAAATATTGTCAGATGTACATTACTCCAATGTGGTTATAAATAAAACATATTAGAAACCACAAGTGGTGTCCCTTAGGCTTAACTCTTGGACATTCATTATACCCCATTCCCTCAGTTGATGAAATTCTATTATTTAAAAAACATATTGATTAAACTGCTTGAAAAGTGTTTCAATACAAACGAATTTCAATGGAAATGTCTTTACTTTAGTTGTTTGAATCTCCTCAGGAACAGTCCAGCTGATGTAGGGCAAAAAGTCTACGTCCTCCGCAGCGATCAGCTTCGGAATGTCTGTGATGCCATCTTCTTCTTTCTTGGAGTCCTAAAACAGGACAATTTACTTTAGTCTGAAAAAAAAGTGCAATTAACTCTGAACGTGACAAGAACAACAAAACAGACCCTCTCTTCAATGGCCACAAAGCTGGTGAACTGGGACAGTACGGAGAACTCTTTGCTCAAATCGATGATGAAGGACTTCAGTTCTGCTTTTTTAACCTAAAAACATTAACAGGAGTAAATGTGAAGTTCAGCTGTGATATGAGGAAAAAGTCTACGCTCACAGTAAGCACATCCGACATTTTCATGGCAGTATGATCGGCCCAAAACAATTCAATTAGGCCACTTCCATGTATGTACTAATCGGATCCATTTCCAATGGTTTTCAACGAGTCTGCAGTCTGAAAAGTCATGTCGCATTTTGCCAAGTTTTGCATAATAGATATTAAACATTCGTCATAATTCTCCACCAAAACCCAGGCATGAAAAATGTGGACATAAAGAATGTTTCCAGCAGCCAGTGGCAATTTTAGCTTTGTTTTTCTTAGCATCCATTGTTAAAACATAAACATGACTCTACTGTACTATGTTCTTCTTTCAAAAAGAAACTAAATACTGATGAAAAAAAGAAAACCATGCATACCTCGTGTTCAGCTTCAGTCGTGTCAAGGCTTCCATCCTCAAAGTCTCTGATTATGGCTCTCGCTGTGAGCTTATGTAAAAACTGAATACAACAAATGTAAATAATCAAGTTTTGCTTCTTTTTTTGACGTTTTTAAAGAGAAAGAATAATCACAGCCTTACTGTTCCTGTGGACTTCTGCAGCTCTGTTGTGGAGACCATAGTTTGAATTGCCTTACCCTGCAAGTCTCCAAGAAGAGTCGCCTGCATGAAGAATCACACATTTGTTTGAAATAGAAAAACAATAAAACAACTTGGGAAGACTTAACATCTGGGAGCCTTCTGTGTCCACATTTATCATTGCATTACTTTGCTGTAAAATATCTGAATCAGTTCACTAAGAACGGTTCTCAACACAGCATCTGAGGTCTAAACTTTGACTAGGCCAGGTGTCTGCTACCTTTACAATCCATAGAAATATGTTTGCTTTCATTCTAGCGATATAAAACTTGTTTAGAGACACAAATGTGAAAAAAGAGTTACCATTAGAATTCCAGTGATATTCTTAAAGAACAGCACTTTCATTAAAATGTTTTTTTTAACAACTTTTGCAAAAAAGTTTATTCTTGAAAACAAAAAAAAATACAATGACAATAAAAATAAGAAAAACATGATGCTTGTACTTTTAGTTAAGTTAAATGCAATTATTTTATGAAAAAATTATAATAGAATTATTTGTATTTAAAAAGATTATTGTTTTTTTTTTTTTTTTTTACCCATTTTCTTAAAAGTAAATTTATAAATATGTCTTTAGTAGTCACTAGTAAAGTTGCAGACCACTCGACTGACAAGCTATTGCAACTCAACGCATTCAAATGTCAGCTACTCTGCTATAGATTGGAGATTCTCCTTCAAGGACGCTAAATAAGTCACCCTTATTTATTCGCTTTTGTAATTTGAGCTCTTGGGTTTTTTGTGATCTCTCGCATAACTTGGCGTTGGATGGAGAGGATGTCCCATCCCGTAGCGCGACTTCACCAAACTAGAAGAACAGACCTGAGTGCAGTTGGGCACGAAACCGTAAACAAGGGTGTGGCAGTCATTGAAGAGGGCGTGCAGCTGGTTCGGGGCTTGAAGCGGAGAAGGAGCCGTCGGGTTCAACCGCTGCCACATCACAGAGGCGGAGCTGCAGCCGGGCGATGACATCCGCTTCACCTGACGCTCCACCTTTATGTTCATGCATTACTTCAGCTTCATGTGGACAACTCTACAAAATGAATTAAAACAGTCTCACCTTCTCAGCCCAGGTGTGCTTAGTTTTAGCGTCAAAGAATTCATAAGCTCCACCTCCCGCCTGAGCCAGTGCCCTCAACATGTGCCGATTGGCCGTGGAGCTGAAACGACAAAGTCACAACTTCCTCACCTGGTCTACAGATAAGCTAAACCCTTAAGTTTGTCCCAGGCAGGCAAACTAAAGACGAGAAGAGGGCTGGATGGAAAACGGTGTCACCTGAGGCCGCAGGTGAACAGGCGGGTGTGCCGAGCATTGTCTCTGACCAGCTGCAGGGTGATCGCGGCATTCTGGATGTGGCCGTCCGACAGCAGCAGCAGGTTACGCACCCCGGAGGACGGCGGTAGCAGGCTGAGGGTCCGTAAGGGCCGCCACAGCTCAGTGCTGCCCCCTGCTGAAGAGGACTTCTAACAATAGACAGACGAGGAAAGAATTAGTGAAAGCGAGAGCAAGTACTGCTATAGATGTGAACAAAAATTATGTTAACTTATTTATTCTGGTTTCAAATTGCGCACATTCCTCCAGTGAGATCTTGTTGAAAAGTCAGGTATGTAGGCCCGGTTGGGCCTCTCGTAATGATGGAAGTACACAAACAAAGGGGCTGGTTAAATAAATATTAATGACGATGCGCTGCATTGAGAATAGGAGGCGTTTCACAAGTGTTGAGCCAAATTTATTCGCTCTCTGTCCGTTATCTCTCTGAAAAGACGTTGGGGAAGAAACCCCTTAGTTCCTACACCTAAAATTTTATCTTTACCTATGAGCTTGTTGTTAGGTTAACATACAAGTTGTTTCTGTTAGTCTAAAACCAAATTTCATTAGTTAAGAATAATTTAGCATCATCTATATCTATAACATTTGTTTTAAGCATAGATATTTTTACTTGAATGTGACGTAATTTTACATCATTCTATGGATTATTTGTTGAAATCTATAACATAACTAGAATCAGATCTGAAGTTTCATTTCCGAATCCCTCTGAAATATTCAGAACGGCGGCAATTATATGTATTTTTATTTATTCTGTTTCTTCTGCACATTTTTACCTTTTACTGTTTTACCTCCATATTTGTATTTGGAAGTTTAGTTTAGCTTGTTGAATAAAGCATTCATAGTGGGAGGCTTTGTGATCTCCACTGTTTGTAGTAATTCGAAGCCAAACTAAACCAGTTGTAGCACAACAGCCGCCTTCCTCATACACACCTTCTTGAATCCCTCAACACTTTTTCTTAGTTGCACAGGACTTAGTTAGAGGCTTTATGACGGCCACTCCAAAACATCAACTTTGTGGTCCATAAGGAACTTTGAAACACATTTTCATGTTTAAGATCATTGCCTAATTGAGGAGCAACTGTTTCGCTTAAGCTTTAAATTCCTGGGAGACTTCACAAGATGTTGCGCCTCAGTATTCCCACTACTATAATTTTCTCATGATGACGTTTAAATGATGAAAAGCATCATCTCATTCCATATTAAAAGAAAGATTTTTGTTTCATTTTGTCGCAGATTTCACGTCAAATGGCAACAATATCTGCGAGGGAAACTCCTAAACTCCAGTTTTTAACATTTTTTTTTAGGATTTTCTCCAAATAAAAGCCACGTCTAAATAGTCTGAACTTACCTTTATAAATTCCATGGCATCTTTCCGAACCTTTTCAAGCTTCTGAGCCGTCAGGAAAGCTTCTGTGTGATCTGCAAAATAGAAAACCAGACTAATCGAACGAAAGAAATCAAAGCAAGGCTGATGTAGATCAGTTGGTATTTTCTCCTAAATACCCTAGAAACTATGAATATTTATTTAAAGCAATGCTTGTTTTAAATGATGAGATCATGCATGAAATACCTTAAGGGATTTTAAAATGTGTCAGCGTCAATCTTATCTTTTAGTATAGTTTAATAAAGTAACCCATAAACTGCAAGAATATAACCTGTACGTCAAAAGTAAAGCAACCCATGCATTTTGGGAAACTGAGTACAAGTTAAGAAAAGGTAAAATGCATCTCAATTGTCAATCCAGGTTATATGAAATCAATTAGCAGGCTTTGGAAAACTAACCTGTGAGAACTACAACAGATTTAATTGATAGCCAGTCTTAAACCCAAGTTCTGTTCTAGGTCATCAATTCTGCTTTCCTTCCTATGAACACCAACCTGTTCCAAACAAAACAATGTTTATTCTGATGTGGCTCTCCAGGTTCTTTAAAACATTGAGCGCGATGTTCTTGGCCTGATTGACGGAGTTCCCCCCCATCGACTCAGACGTGTCGAGCAAGAGGATTACTTCTTCGGCTCCAGAGCTGGAGTCTAACTCAAATTCTGGATAGAAAACCAGCATGCAGGCCTGCAGAGGAGCACAGGATTAATTAAGCTAAAACAATAAGGTTGGCAAAGGTAGAGCACATAATCCAGAATTAAATGTGGAAATTGTCCTAGAACAGTGATAAGAAAACCAACTAGAGTGAAAAGAGGGACAAAGAGACCTGGCTGTCCTTGTCTGGGTGTTTCTCCACCCACATCCTGGGAAGGTGAACCTCGGATAAAGAAATGACCAAATGGAAACCGTCAGGTCCCAGAACCTGACCGGGCAGAACACTGACCACGGCCTTTGTGTCTGTCATCTGGATGATAAAACACAAACAAACAACAAAATAAACATTTAAAAAATTAGGTTCACAAGAAAGAAGAAAAAAAGACAACTAAAAACGGGGAGGATTAAAGGAAATTTCTTAAAAATGTTGATGCTAGTTTTTATTAAAAACAGAAACAACAACAAAAACACCTTGATCTTCGCTTGATGGTTGATGCATTTCAGGCTGGAGATCTTGTTGGGCATCTCCACCGACATATCCAACGAGAACTCTCTGAGGACCACAATAAAAAAGTGTAAGTCTAACAGAAACCAGACTGTTGGAGGTCCATGAATGAGAACTGATCAACCTCATTTAACTGAAGACAATCTCATTGATTAGAACTACATTAAATGCTTCTCACCTTCCTACTTCATCAGTCACACAAACCTTCCTCACAGAGAACTGATGGGGGGAAAAAATACACAAAATGTTAACGTTTAAAAAAAAAATCTGAACCCTAAAAACCAAAATCTTATTCAGTTTTAACAAAACCACAAACCATTCAAGTAGGGAAGAAATCATAGTGTCAAATTACCAGCATTAAATGAATTTATTATAAACTGATTTGTTTGTAAGAGAGAAATTTCCATCATTACTGCTGAGAATAACTTGTAATATGAAACATACAAAACTAAATATGTTTAAATGGGAAACTTTCAGCTCCCAAGGTTTAAATAAACATTCCTAGATAGTTTTCTATCATCATCCATAGATTTTTAAATCCAGTCAGAATTCTGATGCACTTCTCCTTTCAGATTCATCAGATCTAGGACACAAATCCACACAAACATCCTGCCCAAGTCTAAGGCGTTCCCAGCATGAAAGAAGCAAAAAAAAACACCTCCAACAAGTTCTGGGCTACAAGGGGAGGAATCCAAGAAGTGTCCTAATCTAACAAACCTCCTCCAAGAAAAGGCTGAGGAGCAGCAGCTCTACTCCAAGCTGGAGCAGCTCGATTTTAGAAGCCTCGAGATGGCGACATCCTTTAACATCTGCGCTTCTCTAACTCTGACATTTTTTTGTTTTGAGTCATTCGTGTCTAGAGTGAGTATCTGGCTAAATATTACATCAGTGTGTAAAATGTTCCTTCATTGCACTTTGAATAAATCTATCCATCTATCTATCTATAGACCATTAGGGTGGTTTTTTTGTCTCCCTGGTGACAAACAAACACCATGATTGATGGGGGAAAAAAAACACACACACAAAGAAAAGAACACGTCTATTCCTAAAGAGGAGACCAACCGACATTTCCACCTCAGACTCTGAGAATCCAGATGATTTGAAGTTCTTTACTATAGTAACTCATTTAGGATAATGTGAAAATTTCCAACCTTGTCGCTTTGCATTTAAAGCTTTAGCTTAAGTCTGGCTGGATCCCGTACCATCAGTATGACTCCACCCACTAAATAGGGCACCGCCCACTACCTGTGTGGTTTGGTGGAGCGCGGCGCTCTCCTGCCATGGAGCCACACTTCCGGGAAGGGAGAAAAACACAGCCCCATCTCTGACCACCAGCTCAGACAAAAAGGTGACTTTAATGAGGACGGCGGCTCCGGGCGGCAGGTTTCCCACGCTGATGGTGAACACATCCTAGACAGAGGAAGAAGGAGCAGTCAGAGCAGTACAGGAGGAGACGAAGGTCGGCATGCTGCTGGACATACGGGAGCATCCTGGTCCATGAGATACGCGCCGTGGCCTCTGCTTATAGCCTGTCTGTACTCCTGGCGAGCCGTCTCCTTCTCCTTCACCTGGGAACAGAAACGCGGCAAACTGGTCAAATTAAACAGAAAGACGAGTTCTTTAACCAGCTAAGTAAGCGCTTTCAGTGTCCCCCAATTCAGATATGTAATCAATATGATCTCAGCATAAATCACACACAGAATTTTGCAGTGGAATACAAGAAAAGGTTTTACTCCGTGATATTCTTCAAACAGAACAATAGTCAATAACAGGTATGATCAATATTGGCTCATTTATTATCAACCAATAGATGACATAAATTTTACACAAAAATAAAATTTTCCACCTGTAAGAACTCACCATTGTTTCTACTCGGTTTATGCCTATTGGGATTATATTTCTAAATAAACAAATTAAAATGTTCCTACCGTTTATAGCCATGCGTAAATGCTAGACTGTGTTGTGTGGAAGATGGTGGAATGACCTACCAAGCGCCACAAGAACAGCAGCATCATTGTCTATCTCTTGAACTTTTGAAAATCCACCTTTAAAAAGAGAATCTCCCATCCTAACTCTTACCCATACCTCTGCTACTCTCTCTATATTTCCCTCTATCTCTTCACTGTCACAACTGACTCTGACTACGGAGTTTCCTCCAGATATCTTATGGTCAGATTGATAATAATTGTAACATTGCGTCTACTTTGTAAGTCATTTATGTTTCTGCTAAATGCAGAAACATAAACAACATTAAGCTTTTTTTCTTCATTTTTGATTGTCTATATTTAAAGTTCTCCTCATGTTAAAAGCCTGCAGCTTTAACGTGTTCACAGTAGTGAATGTCAGACACTAAAGACAGAGGAGCAAAATTAAGGCTGAAGCTCTGGTTACCTCTCCCACCACATGCTTCCCGTTGATAAACGCTTCAAACCCACACACGGCAGCCGAATCATCCAGCGGGAAGACGTACTTCGCCTCAATGGGGACTGAGCTGTGATTGGTGTACTTCTGGAAGATGACAACCTAACGGAGCGCAGCGCCAAAATCAGATCCAGCAACACGGTTGACATGAAACCAAACTCGACCAGGAGTTTTCTCCTTTTAACCTGAGACAGCAGATCTATCAGTTTGCACTTCACATGGACGGCCTGCAGGGGGAGCTGGTTGCCAGAGTTGTCCAACAGGCCGGCCGTTACTTCCTCCAGAGGATCCTTTATGTTGTCCAGATCCTCTTTCAAAAAAATATCTGCAGACATGGAGGTGTGTTAGATGTTTGTGTGTTGGCACAGAGTTTAAAATGTTTTTATTGCCCTTTTACAAACAACAATCATAAACACGAAGGTTAATTAGTAATAATTGGTAAAAGCTGCTCTGAAAAATGGACGAGGAATCCCAGAAACGTGCGGAAGTTCGACGACTCAAAACTTTTTTCTTGTGGGTAAAAAAGTTGGATATGCCTTCCATACGGATAAAAAAATGGATTTGTGTTGCATTTGTCCACTATGTGAACGTAAACCAGGACATTTTTGACCTTCCTTTTCTAAAGGTGACCCGGACTTAGGAAGTACTTTCGATGGACCGATCTGGGTTTTACTGGTGACCCAGATTTAAAGCTTGTTGTCCAACAGGGTCTAATTTTCTTTTCTCCATCTCTTCTGTATATATTTGCTGTAAATAAAGGAATAAAAGCTGTGTTTCCTGTTGTTTGACAGATGCTGCGTCTGCAGTTTGTCTTTTTTTGCTGTCACCGTGGTGATGGCTTGTCTGTGGCTCACCCGGGCTGTGACTCGGTTCTGCGGTCAGGTCGATGTCAGGACTGAAGCTCTTCAGTTGGTCTTCTTCCTTTCTGAACTGGACTACATATTTCATCTGGACTTGATCAGCAGAGTAGACGACATACTCGTCATCCTGCCGCACAACAACAACAACATTGGTGATCAGTGTCTTCATGATGAAGAGGTTATGAAGCTGGTCACATCTGCAGCGTCCTACCTCGAACTCGGACGTCGTTGTGAGAGTGGCTCGGACTCCGTGAACGCTCTGGTAGCCGTTAGGTGCCTCCGTCAGGGTTGTGTCTCTTATATTGAAGTCCTTGCAGGATCCCAGAGCCACGTCGCAGATCAGCAGAAGCCGAGATCCGTCCGTTTCGCCGGGTTTGGAGTACTTCAGACTGGTGCTATGAACCCGAACAGGCAGGTTCACCACATCTCGTGATTGTTGTCATTTTCACATCTATAAACAAGTAAGGAAGCTGAAGCTAGTTTGAAAACCAACCTCAGAGAATCGCTGAAGTAAATCCCGCAGCCAAGGTTCCCGATGTCAGTTCTCTTGATCCCATGATCCGCCACTCCCACACGGGGAAGCAGCAGACCTCTGATGAACAAGCAACTGGGTTACACTCATTACACTCATGCTTTTATGTTTTAATAAAACATTTTGTTTTAGAAGGAAATATTGTTAATCAATTCTGAAATTAGTAGATAAAAAACTTTCAGTTCATCTCCAGATTTCTGAGACAACTGAAACATCATGGAGCAGGGATTACTTTAGTTTTTGGTCTGAATGGAATTTATAAATCCTTTTTCTATTACATAAAACATCCCTCATTTCATTGAATACAAACGTCGATTTCTTAGCTTCCAAAAAAGACGAGAACGGCAAAGTAAATAGAATATTTTAAATGTTTAACTTGAAGGTCATCTTTCATTTTGACTGAATATATTTAACACACCTAACCCCTTGTTGCAAAAAAGCAGACATTTTCAACTTAAAATGAGTACATGACCAAGGTAATTAATTTATTCAATTAAGAAAAAACAGCATTTGAATATCATCTCCGAGCTGGACACTGAACTAAATGCACCTCGTTATCCCGGAGCTGTATCCAGAACTGCACTTTCAAAGAGTCTGGCTCTTTTTAACTGGGGAACTGTTCCCTGTTTTCAGCACCGGATTAAATTGAAAACCAGGCTATTTTAGTGTGACATCGATTTTGTTGAGATCCATGTAGTTTGGTTTCTTTTGAGTCTATCGGGTGTAAACTTTGAGTCTTCATTCTCAAAACTCTGTGGGGACTTACCTGGACAGGATACCTACAAAGTTACTGGGGCTGGACGAATGGAGGAGGGGCTTAACGTTCCAGAGGTCACTCCTAAATGTCTGGAGCTCCACCCCCCTGCTGACACGCATGATCTGCTGGATCTGAATAGGTCTGAAAACACACAGACATTTGTGATTGTTTCTCAAAAATAAAAAAAATCAAATTTAAAGTTCTTCTCATCTTGAAAAACCACCTCTCGGCCAGCAGGGCGGCGACTTTCTGAAACACATTGCTGCCGGTGGGAACGGCCTCGATGCTGCAGCGTAGAGCGCGATACTTCCCCATGCTGGACAGCTTCGGGCTGCTCATGGTCATCTCGCTCACGTTCAGGACATCTCGGATTAACTGGTGGACAACGACGTCCGTCAAGTCACCCCAGCAGAACCTGAACGGCTCACCCTAAAGATGTGTTACCTGACAGAGATCCAGCTTCTGAGACAGAAACTTGGCTGTGACAGGCAGCGGTTTGGGCTCGATGTGAGGCAGCAGGTTGAAGACGTCTTCCACGAGAGACGACACCTCGGACTCGTCTCCCTCTTTCAGCTTCTTCTGAGCCTGAAGCAGCAGACCCTCGGCTCTGCTCACCTGAAACAGCGACAGCTTCATCAGCACAGAGAGGCTCCGTGTTCAACGCCGCGCTCCGAACGCAGACCGCCGCAAACCCACGTCGTTCAGGCTGAGCTGGGAGACGGGAACTCTCAGGATGAGTTCGAGGCAACCGAGCGCTTCGGTCCACAGCAGCTCCACGAACAGCGCCACCTCGTGGGACAACGCGGCGGAGTTCAGCCTCTCCTCCAGCAGCAGCTGGAGATGGTTCGGAGAAAAGAATCGGTGAGCTGATCAGCAGCAGTGACATCACACGAATCACATTTAGCTGGTAAATTTATAAATATAAATAGAAGATTAAAAAACAACTATCAAGTATCAGAACATTGAAATGAATTAAGTAACATGAAGTAAATACATAGTAAATACAAATATCTTGAAAAACTTGAACTTTGTTCACGTTACACCACATTTCAACAAATTTCAGTCCGTTTTTTTTCGGGTGTTGGGAGAATTTGGTGCATATCCATATATTCAGGCTGGTTCTGGCATCGAAAAACTACAAATGGCATTTTTTACACATTCTTAGTGCAGCATCTTAAGCTCGAGTAGAGTGTAGGTAGATCTGGACTTTGACTAGGCCAATATTGAACACATAAATATACCTCTAAATAAACAAGCCCAAGTGAATCTTTTCCCCATTCTCACGTCATGATGCTGCCACTGCCACGATTCACCAAAGCGGCTTGTGGGTTCATTTTGCCACAGACTTTTAGGTTCAGCACGTTTAAGCTCAGTTTTGGTCTCAACGACTCAAAACAACTTCCTCTACATGCCAGAAACCTTAATTAATCCATACTGATTAACAACATTCTGGCTTAGAAAAATGCATAAAATATACACTACAGGGATTCTGGATAAAACTAAGTAGCTCAATGCATTTGTAAAAATAAGAATAAATAAAAGCAGTCAGCAATGCCAACTTTAACAAATTATTTGCGCTAGACACAAACACATAATATTTGGTAGAAGCAAATGGTAAAGCGCTAACTTCAATCAAGTGTCAACAACACTGCATGTTTTACAGCATCATTTATATCACTCAAAAGGATTGAATGTGTTTTTGTGAACCTATTTCTACTGTTGAGCTTCAGAAAATCTCTTGAAAGAAGAAATTTCACTCCGACTTTCATTTTTCATGCTTGTTGAGTATCGGTAACTCGGTTATTGTGTTATTCTACAGAGATGCATTCTGGGTATATCGTATATGTAACTCCAGGGGGGAAAACGCTGTAAATATTGTTCGACCGCTTCAAAATAAGAGTAGAGACATAAACTGGTAACTACTTGAAGGATTCTTAGCAAAACCTCAAACACAGATGTTGAACTTGATTCAACAGAAAGTTTATAAAAAGTCTAGTAAATAGAACTTATTGGGAAAAATTCAGGGGACCTTACCTGTCCTAAGTTTTATCAAAGTTAGCATAAACGCTCAAATTGAAACGGAAAAATCAGCTCTGCTATTAGCGTACTAGCGAAAGATTTACCAACAATTATGCAACACTTGTGCAGAGCATAATTTAACCGACATATTCGGCAGTTGCACAATTAATTTCTCCAACACAAGCAGTGACATGATGGCAGATAACAGACGTGGTGCAGAGTGACTGTTTCAGACCTGCTGCAGAGGAGCGGAGCCAAGCTGAGGCGCCTCGGGAGGTATGCTGCTCAACCTCTGCAGGTCAGAGCGCTCCAGCTCTTCAGTGAACGCCTTGTACGCGTCCTGAGCTTCTTCGGAGGTGGACGGGAACACCAGCCGATCCACCACAGCCGCCTTCAGTCAGAACACCGACGCAGATTAGTTGTAATCCGAGATCAACGTCAGGAAAGCCCAGAGGGACAAAAAAAACAAAAAACAGCAACATTAAAGGATTTTGTCAGGTATTATCAATTATTCCAGACACCAAAAGTTTGGATAATTGAGCTTCTAATGTACTGGATCAGTGAAATGAGGAAGAAAATGGACAATATTATTAAATAAAATGGATTAAAACAGAAATTAAGTCAATTTCCTTTAGGAGGATGGCTTGAAAGAAGCCCTCCTCCAAAATTATTATCCCTTTTGGACTCTATCAGCCAGGCAGAGGAACCTCCAGTTGCTTGACGCCATGATGATGTCATACCTTGGCCGTCACATCGTCTCTCCAGTATCTGGCCACGCGATAGCGTCGGCCCTGTTCGGCTCTGGCGCTCTGCAGCTCCACCAAAAACCACCTGCTGCCGTTCTCCTGCAGACAAACCCGCTTCAGTACCATTCGCAGCATCGGGACAGAAGCCGACGGCAAAACTTCCACGTCACCTGTCCGAAAACGGAGTACTTCGCCACCTGGAACTCATCAGGGAACGCCGGGAGAGTGGAGTCTGATTGAGTGTAAAACCTGGATAGAGTAACAATAAGTTAAAGGTTAAAATGGAGGTTTGAAGTTCTCACACTTTTCAGGTTAAATATAAATATAATCCCACTGGTAGTCAGATTATTTCAAAGTAAAACCATCAGATGAGAGGCAGAGCCAAAACTAATGACGAGGTTTACGCTCCTACTTGAATCTCTCCTCCTCCTTTGTTACAGCTGGCTTCTCTTGCGAGTACAGATCTGTTGGAGGATCCGCTACAAGAAGAAGAAACGAGATTAGATCCAGAAACAAATTACAAATGTTTCACCGAACTGCCCGATCATTCGAGCTAAAAGAAAATGTTTTGTTTTCTTTTTAGAATTGATATTAATCTCAAATATATTGAATCAGATAAAATAACGCTAAAAGTTCCAGAGACTTGGTTTGACTGCTATTTTCAGAAAAAACAATCCAGTAAATCTACGATATTATAAGAGCTAAACATGCGACAAGATTAGATAATTTAGTGTTTCCGGTAAACACATATGAACCAAAGACAGTTTTGGTTAATCTCATAAAAGGTTATTAAGTTAAAGGTCTCTTCTTGACAGTCAGTTGATGACAGTTTGATGAACTACAATCTTTAAACTAAACCATGACAGCTATTATTCTTTCAGGGAAGTACAACTTTGTCTAAAATAATAAAGGAACTCATTCCACAGTAGGTCATCTTTTAACATTATAAATACGTTACGCTATAATAGCTCTATATTTTAGAAAGTATCATCTTTACGAATCTAGCTATCAATACATATCGTGCTTCTGGGACTCATGCGGCAATAAAAAACTTTTTTTTTTTCAAACAAAGATTATTAAAAACACTACGGTGGCCCACAGGTCCAAAACGCAGCACCTCTGTCTAACATTTAATGTCGTGACGTTTTTCTGCCCGGGCGACTTAAACTTTGTAAAATCTCAAAACAAGTTCACCCCTATGTCCACTTGTAGATTTCTTCATTTTCTGCGCTTTAGTCAAACATACAGAACATTAAATCCTGTTTAATGTCAAATATAATCAGAGTAAACACAAAATGCAGTTTGCAAATAATTTGATCTAGGAACTGATGATAAATCGGCAACAACATCGCCATCACATATTAGTAATATGTAGTAATAAGTAAAACTGACTTTTATAACAGTCTTGTTGCTGTTTTTTGGAGGTTGGTCATGTGACAGTGATGCTGAAGGAGCGTATCATTGAGGGAAGGTTAAGTTCACTAGAACAGCAACGGCAGCCGAGTGGTAATTTCCTAACAGTGTCGACCGGGTAGGAAACTATAACAATATCGCTAAATATCGATTATCCGCTGATCCTGCATTATTAATATCAGATATCGGTTTCATTTTTCATTTCAGTGCATCCCTGACTTTATCCACTGATGTAAAAAAAAAGCTTTCAAACTTGGCCCAGTCATTCAGGAGCGTTATGGTGAACTCAGATTTTTCTCAGTATGATGGAGGATGTTGTCAGATAATAAAATCAAGTCATTGACAGTTTGGGCCTATAGCCAAGAAAATCCATTGATTTTATGTTAACCAAGAATATATTAATGTACTTCTCACTTTAAATGTTTAATACCAATCCTAAGTTTAACACCCAGTAAAACTCTTGCAATAAAAGGGGTATAAACTAAATTCATGTGATTCTTTGCATTTTATGTCTAATTCCTGACCTTCTGCCTTATCCTGCTTTCTTATTTGGATGTTTGCAGCTGAATTTAAAGCATTTTTGAAATACGCTTTGGCTCTCAGAGCATCACGCACCGGCTTAGATAAACATAGGAGCTAAACAGTTATCGAGTTATTCTGCTGCCGCTGAGGAGGGTTCAGTCACGGTGACAGATCTATGTTTCTGCTTCTACATGTTAGCACACCTTTGTTGGTGATCGGAGCGCGACTCGCCGAGTCCACAGGAGGAGGATCTGCGGTTGAAGTGTCCATCTTGTATTCATCCACAGGCAGGAGAAGGCCTTTCTCCACACTGTGGGGCAGATAATCCAGGCCGACCACCGGAGTTCGGTTCTTCTGGATGCTGCGCAGCCTGTTGGAGCTCAGGTTGGACAGGTCAGAGGTCACCACCAGAGAGCACTGTGGGAAATTTAAAAAAAGGCGTATAAACCTAATTTGATTGATCAGCTTCCTTTTTCTCATTTAATCTGTAAACCACGACTGTTTAGAGTCAAGTTATTATCTGCACAAGGTAGTTTCTCCTGTTATAGTTAAGAAAATAAGCTAGTTTGAAAAAACTTGAGTCCTTTACTTTCTTAAAAATAAGGCACTGGTTCCCCTTGCAGCATGTGGAAAAAACGTGTTTAATTTAAAATAGTAAAGGTTGCTTCTTTTCTTTTTTTTTTTTATAACTCAGAATCAAGTTTTTTCTCACCTGCTTGTTGACGGTGAAAGAAATGTTGCCTCCGTTTTCCGTCAGTAACAATTTTAGCCGTTGCTTCTCCTTGAAGGGTAGGTGTTTGAGCTCCAGAAGAACCGAGCAGTTGTCAAACACACCCATGCTGCAACGGAGAGGACAAAAGAAGACATGCTCAAGCAAGAAGCAGATCTTCAGTTCTCCAATAACTGTTATGCCTTCCAGGGTCAGAATAAACACATCATTAACCAAGCGAGAAAAACAGGAATCAGCTCACGCGCCTACAGGACGATACCAGACTGTAAATCGTAGGTAGAAAAGTTAAAATAAACATAGAACTATGATAAAAACTGATATTATAAGCTGTTCTAGCTAACTGCTAAACTCATTGTCTTTACTGGAACAACTGCGTCCGTACAAACGTGTGGAAATCCAGATTTTGAGCTCCACAGTAATGCTTTCCAGCTCTTGTTGAGGGAAACTCCAAAAAGCACTGAGTCTTCTCTTCCTACTGGAATGTGCCCGTGACAGACGGCAACGAGGCCAAGTGATTAACGGTCTACAACTGAGGTGATGTTCACACGGGAGGGAAATGCCTAATAAATCCAACTTGTTTTCCCCACAAAAAAAATAAAAATCTATCGCCTCCATATGTTGTTCGATTAAAGAAAATTATCTGATAGTTTTCAAAGCGTCTGCAGCCTGATGGTTTATGCGGCATTATATCAGACTTTTGTAGTCATTATCGTCATAATCGTGCAGCAGAAGAAGCCAGACGTGGTAAATCTGGACGTAAACAACGCCTGAAGCAAGCAGTGCCGAGTTCAGCTTTCTTTTTTTCTCAGCTTCCTTCGACTTGTTCCGATCTTGTGACGATACCATCGGCTCCCGTTGCTCAGCACAGGTTGATTTCATTGACAACCACTTGTATTTCTGTAATCAGTGTGTCGTTATGTGATGCCGACGTTTTTCCTCTGCAGGTTGCTTTGGGTTTCTGAACTGCTCACACAGAAGTTTGATGGCGGTCGGATTTAGTTGGAAGTGTGAAGAAAAAAAAACACACAAAATAGTCGAATTTCAGCAAAAATTATATATTGATTATTAAAACCTGCTGAGTTAAAGTAGTTTTAGACCAGAAAGCTAAAGCTTCCGTCCCCTTTAATGCACACGGACAAGAGAAGCATGGGATGAAACAATTAGACTATCCTCTTCCACAACTTTAGGCTTTAGTAGCTTAGATGAATTGTTTCTCTTCCTGGGCCCTCAGGACCCCCCAGACCAGAGTTTCCCAGGCCTGTCCTGACAGTATTATGGGGTTCCTTTGGTCTAACTGGTTGCTTAGCAGCCAGTTTCCCAGGCCTGTCCTGACAGTATTATGGGGTTTCTTTGGGCTAACTGGTTGCTTAGCAGCCAGTTTCCCAGGCCTGTCCTGACAGTATTATGGGGTTCCTTTGGTCTAACTGGTTGCTTAGCAGCCAGTTTCCCAGGCCTGTCCTGACAGTATTATGGGGTTCCTTTGGTCTAACTGGTTGCTTAGCAGCCAGTTTCCCAGGCCTGTCCTGACAGTATTATGGGGTTCCTTTGGTCTAACTGGTTGCTTAGCAGCCAGAGTTTCCCTAATGAACATGATCTGACCCAGGTGTGAGGAACCAGGTAGAGAAATAAAAGTAACAACCACAAACACACCAGCATCAACCAGTTATTGTGAGAACCAGTTATTATGATGGTGATAATAATCTAATCATTGTTTAACCTCAGAGAGCAAAACACAAACCTAGAACGGATCAAATCAACCGGTTTAAACTGGTCATCACCTGTTGACAACAATGCGGAAGTTAAACAGCGACATGACCGTTGAACTACCAACTACTGTTGTCTTTGTGCAGCTTTTAAAAATGAGACATAAACTCAAGTTTTCTACAGCGAATAAAACAACTTAACTTTTTACAAACATTAAAACACACATAAGAATTTGCACTGTCAGGTAATTTACCTGTTTTGTTCCCAGTGCCGAGAAAAGACTCTTTCTGGTTCAATTCCCACTTCGGTGCCGTCGAGCTCACAGTAGCGACGGCGGTGGCTACTTCCGGTCTGATTCGCTTCAAAATAAAAGTCCGGACCCAGGAGGCCGATGGTGTCAGGAGGAAATCTGCTGAGCTCCAATAGTAGATATAAGAAATATATGATTAAATAAAAAATAAACCAAAGGGATCAAAACAAAGTAGGCCATAAATAAAACTGGGGCAATCACACTTCTCCATGAAAAGCAGAAAATAACAAATCAAGACACAAAATCAGCAAATTTTGATTCATATTTACTGAACAATAGACATCACACTCAATATTTTCATGAAAAAAAGAAAGTGGTCTGCTCTAAAGAATTAAAGGAAGTGTGGGGTTTTAAATATAGATGTGGAATAGAATAGAACAGAATACAATACAATAGAATGCCTTTTATTGTCATTATACACATTGTACAATGAGTTTGGAAGACCACTCCTTTCAGTGCCGTACAAAAAGTATATCTCTAAATAATATATACAGAAATAAACAGAAATAAATGTGAATGATCAGGAAATAAAACATGTATTGGAATATGGAGTGCATACAGAAAAAAAACACTATCTAGATAGTTTGACAGTGGTGGTGATATTGCACTTGAAAATAAATATAATATAAATCTATAATATTGCACAGAGCTGAGGGCATTGCACAGTTAGAGTCCAGTTGAGTTCAGGGTGGTGAATGCTTTGGCAAAGAAGCTGTTTTTGAGTCTATTTGTCCTGGCCTTGATGCACCTGTAACGCCTGTTAAGAGGGCAGCAGGTCTAACAGTTCAAAGCCAGGGTGTGAGCTGTCCTGTATGATGTTTCTCGCTCTGCTGATGCAGCGGGAGATGTATATGTCCGTCAGGGGGGGAAGGGGTCAGCCGATGATTCTTTGTGTCGCTTTGACTTCCCTCTGAACCCTCACCCTGTCTGCCTCAGTGCAGCTGCTGTACCATACTGGGATGCAGTATGTCAGCAGGCTCTCCATGGATGAGGAGTAGAAGATCAGCAGCAGGTTAGTGTCCAGATTGATCTTCCTGAGGACCCAGAGGATAAGAAGTCCCTGCTGCGCTCTCTTGATAACAGCTGTGAGGTTCTCCGACCAAGAGAGCTCAGCAGAGATGATGACACCAAGGAACCTGAAAGTGTGGAAACTCTGGGGTCCTGTTTCTCCTGAAGTCGACGATGATCTCTTTTGTTTTCCTGGTGTTCAGTGTGAGGTTGTTCTGTGAACACCAGGACCTCCTCTCTGTAAGCTGCACCCTCCGCCTGAGATGAGTCTGACCACAGGGGTGTCGTCAGCAAACCTGACGATGAGGCTGTTGTCGTGGGCCGGGCTGCAGTCGTTTGGGTAGAGGCAGTACAGGAGGGGGCTCAGCACAGTCTGTGTTCAGTGTGTGGGTGGAGGAGAGATGTGGCCCAAGTCTCACAGTCTGGGGACGGTTTGTTAGGAAGTCGTTTATCCAGGAACATGTGAGAGGGAGGAGAACATATGGTATCAAAAAAATGTGTTTTAAATTTGCCTGGTTGCAATCGGGGACGGGACCCTTGCTGCAATTAGCCAAGTTTAATAAATAAATGTTTGTTTTTTTCTTTGTAAAGTCACTGGACTTTTGTGTTCCTGTTAAGGATCAAATTTTGTTTTTTTTAAAGCAAAAAAAGTAAGATTAATGTAAGCAGGCAAACATTTTTACATGTATTTGTATCTTTTCTTTTTTTAAGGCCATCAATAAAAAACTGGATGTTAACATTTTAAAACGTATGATCGTATAAGGAGCTGGAGTTTATAAAACATTCATGAATGTCGGGCTGGTTTAAAAACTGTATTTGGAAACATGCTCCTGTCAGCTCAGAACCACGATGATGTTTGTAAACAGAACTGGGCCCACAGATTTTAGCTCTAAATTCATCTATATGGAAAATAATCAGTGACAATTTAAATACACAATTTAAATTGTTATTTAAATGAACAATTTACTTTGAAGTTAAAGACGCAGTTTCAATGTTTGAGGGTCAAATAATCACATTCATAATATTATACGAAATCCTTTAGCTATTCACTTTTAATTGTTTAAAGTAAATCATTTTGGGAAAAATCGCTTTAAACAAAAGCAATAAACTGTGTGACATGTGTCTGCTGACATGTGTTTTTTATACTATTTTAGTTATTATACCCAATTTTGTTTAGTAATCTCACTTTGCAGTTTCTTATACTTTGCAAAATAAATAAACAAAATAACAAAATAAAAACATGCAAATGAATAAAAGGCATGAAACAGTTTCTAAAGTGTTTCTGATGATCTGACAGGAAGTGATCAGCCCCTGATACCATAACTTTACTGTACATCAGCTGGTTTCCTGCATCCGAGCCGCAGCTCAATAGCGCCCCCAGTGACAGAAATGGGCTTTCACACTTTACATCACATGTAACCCGTATGTAATGATTTTGTGACTTGAGTAAATAAACAGCTTTGAAACTTCATAACACTGGAACAGGATCAGCTCAATAAAACTGAATGGAAGCAGGCTCTATCTTGACTGCTGTTTCTTGCAGAGTATCCATTTTTGGGCTTCACTGCAGTATTTGAACTAAACAGTGTGCAATACAAATGTCACTGTATGTGTATTAAATTCACTGAAATCAAGGAAATTTGGTGTGACTTTAGGTGTCAGAGTTCCAGCAATCATCCGAAAATACAAAAACATACTAAAGATGCAGTTTTACAGCAGCTCTGAAAGAACCTGACAATAAGTATTGCTGTAATTTTAGGCATTTTCCTGTGAGATACTGTCTTTGCTGCCCAGTAATTCAGCTGGAAGCATAAATCATACAGCAGCAGTCTTCAGTCAAAAGAAATTAAATGTGTCAAACCAGGGTTATGTGGAAAAGTTTAATGTTCATAGATGTTTTCATACAATCCGACAGAGCCGGGGGCTAATTTGCAAAGTATGCAAATCTTAAACTGACCTCAATAGACGCTCAGATGAACATAAAGTATTTACAAATTCTGAGCAACAGCAGGAAGTTTTCTAGCAGAACAAAAATGGCAGAAAAAAACAGACACAGAACAAAGTATTAATTTTTCGGAATTACCCTTTAATGACTGGCCTCTTTTTATGAAGTGTTTCTTTTTTTATTAACGAGCAACAGGAATAATAATAATAATAATAATAATAATAAAAACATACACCTTTAGCTTAAGCTCAATACAGGAAGATACAAGAAAATCTTTCAGGTCATTAAAAAAAATTAAACAGAAATCTATTTTTCAAAAGGATGGCAGAGAATAGCAAAGACTAAGTGTTTTTCTTTGTCCTGTACAGCAGCATTCAGTAAACCCTTGATTTAAATAAAATTTTAAAACACTAAAGTCTCGGCAGCAGCAACAATTTATAGCTTCAGAAATCAGAGTATTTACATTTAAAAAACAACAACAACAACAACAAAACTTTAAAAAACCTACAAAAATGAGACTATAGTTACAGTTACAGTTAAAAATGTTCCAGTGGTGTAAAACCTATTAAATTATCGCATAAAGTGACGATAAAGAGCAGCTTCCAGGTCAGAACCTCAGATTTACTGAGAAAGAGCTCTGAGATAGTAAAATCCAAGCACATCGAAGTAATTAATAATAGTTTACATGTAAAAGCAGAACACGGATCTTAGATCAGACTTTAGTCCAATAAGAGAGAATGAAAGCAGCAAACTTGGAATATAAATCAAGGTCTGTTTTCCTCAGCATCTGCTTGTATTCCTTTAAAAAAAAATTTAAATGAACCTGGACGTTTCTCTTTAAAAAACCTTCCTTTTGATATCAAATGTGATCATCTAATCTTAATCAAAACAACATTTAAACCATGCTCTTAACTTAGAGCAGGATCGTATCTAGTGACACAGTGCTGACAAACTCTGATGAAAAGAGGGAAAGGTTGAAGGAGGAGAAGACGGCAGGACGGCTCGCTGGCTAACCCCACAGATTCTCTGTGCGGCCGAACTTGTAGACCAGAGAGCTGCAGAGAGACCGAGACACAGAGCAGGTTGTTGTTGGTGGGCCAGGAAGTATTTATCTCTGCCTCAAAACATCCAAATACGGAAGTCCAAAAGCCACAAACAGAAGTTATGTTAAAGGTATTCATACTAAAACATTAAGTTTGTTAATACTGACGTTATGCTAAAACAAAAATGACGCTAAAACAAAATTTATGCTACAATGGAATTTATGCTTAAATTAAACTTATCCAGAAATGAAAAGTTATGCTAAATTAGGAATTTATACTTAAATGAAATTTGGGAGAAAAACAAAGTTATGCTAAAATGAAATTTATGCTTAAATTAAGTTTATGCTAAAATTGATCATTTGCTAAACTGCGAGAATAAAGGTTAATTTATGCTAAAATTAAGTTTATGATCAATTAAAGTTTTGCTAAAACGTAATTTATGCTAATATGGGAATTTTAGCTGAACCCGAATTAATGATAAAACTTAAATTATGCTAAAATAGAATTTATGCTACAATCAAATTTATGCTAACGTTTAACTTAAGCTAAAATGCAAGTTGGACTAAATGTAAATTTAGGCTAAAATTGAAGTTAGAGGAAAAAAAAGAAATTATGGTAAAACAGATTTCATGCTAAAAAAGGAAGTGATGCTAAACAGAAATTATGTTGAAGCCAAATTTATGCTAAAATTGACATTACGCTAAAAAGAAGATATGCTCAAATGGAAATGATAATAAAACTAAATTCATGCAAAAACATAATTTATATCAAAACAAAAGTTATACTAAACCTGAATTTATGACAAACCTCCAACACAAATACAGTTTTAGCCAAACTTCTGTCTTAGCATAGGTGTATCTGAACTTTTCTGCATCTTATTTCTCACCACAATGTTCTAGAAACATGTTTTCTCTCCTCTAAAACAGTTAAAACAGTAACTTTCTCTAGTTTTAGATAAATGACAAAATAAATAATGCAACAAAAGTCAGAAACAGCTCGACTTTTAGCTTTAGGTAAAGATCAAACCCACCTGAAGAAGATCAAGGCGTTCTGAAAGAAAACTGCCAGACCTGGAGCAACGTCTTTCTCTGTAAAACACAAAAGCACAACACGTTTCCATCATTTTAAGCCCACTGATAACTAATTAGAAGTATTTATTACCCACAACATAACCACTAGATATTGGAAGGAGACTCTTATAATTTCCTCAAACAAAATACATAATAAGATGTAACTTTTGTGATCAACAAATTTTATCAAGAAATTCAAAACTGTGATTGATCAGATTTAAATTGGTTTTGGAGAACGCAAAAAATCTACAAATGGGAAAAAACGTTTTCTGCAAACACAAAGTTCATTTATTAGTTCATTATAAAGAACCCAGCAGCACTTTCCTACAGTCTTTTCTGCATCCTGGTTTTCTTCTTCTGCAGTTTTAAAGATGGTTTCGAGATTCAATCATTTTTCTTCTTTGCTTTATCACAGTTTGCACAAAAACCTGTTCATATCTCATATAATTGCTTTTCTGTTTTTATCGGGAAAAGTATTTAAAAAACCTAGAGACAAAGGGAAAAACTCACTTGGCACCACGTACGCTCCAAACAGGATCCAGACGGATGCAATGAATGATCCGAACATCATCATGAAGCCGAGGAAGAGCCAGAGACGAGCTCCTGGTGTTGGACACATAACCGATGTTCAGTATTACACTCATCATCTGCATCTGAGACCGAGTCACTGCTTATCAGCGCTACCCAAACCAACAGTCCCAGTGATCTGTGGTCTGGACCGGAAACCATCAGAATCTGGGTTTAAAAGAGGAACTAGCTCACCTGTCCGTCCCAGGCACCCTTCACCGTACGCATCTCCTCTCACCTGGCCGTTAGAAACAGCATTAATCCTGAACACACAGACACCAGCGCCAGTCAGACAGGAACTGAGTCCAACACCCATTACATACTACTTCTGGTTTTATTGGGAAAACGCTCACTCAATGATAAATCAATCCACCCAACCATGCATCAATCCATCTATGGTTTCTTCTACCTAGCCATTGTTTAACTGTTGTTTCATCCATCTATTCTAGGATCCATCTATCCATCTATTAATGGTTTACTCCATGGACCCAACCATGGTTTCTTCCTTTGTTCCATCCATCCATCCATCCATCCATCCATCCATCGACCCTCACATGAAGAAGGCGATGGTGGAGAAGACTCCGCAGGTATGGAAGGAGTGGTTCATGATTTCCTGATATGGATACATGACTGCCGCGTCGATCATGATCCACCAGCCTATAAAGAACTGCAGATAACAAAACACAGTTTTACAAAAAAAAAATGCTAAAGAGGAAATTTAAAAACGAACAAACTACGGTAGAGTTTTTTTTTACTGTATCCATATCTAAACTCTTAAAACAACAGTTGACATCTGTCGGTATGGGAGGACCCGTGTCTTTATGACGTGTTAATAAAGAGTCTAAAGCCTAAATCAGCTCATACAAACCAGGAATCCGGCCACCACAGACGCCAGAGCGTTCCTCCTCTCTCCCCAGTCGAACCATTCACACTCCAGCCAGCGGAAGTTGTCCAGGAAGCCAGCCATCTGGAGGGTTTTCCTTCCACGGACCGATCCGTCTCCTTGGATCGCTCAGAGTGGACGTTTGCAGAATCTGAAAACAGAAAGTGGTTTAGGGTACCTTCTTAGCTTCTCTCCTGTCTCACTGGCTAGATGGCAGCTTCACACACTCTCTTATTACAGCTTTTAGAGACCTGAACTCTAGATTAAACTGGGATCCAGCCCCAATGTGACCCAAATGGGTCTTGAACCCATTTCCTTTCATCTCAGCCACCATCGTGCTAGAAATGGATAGATTATGGTCGTACTGTGACCCTTCAATAATCATGAGGGTGTTTTTGAACAGGGATCATCTTTATCTTTCTCTGTTTTCACCACAGCGGTAGGATGTCAAACAGTAATGACTGTAGTTTCTTTTTTTTTTTCCTATGCAAGTATTTCTGCACATGAGGCTCTCTAAATGAAGCTCAGTCTGGGTTAGTTTCACTTTCAGCTGAATGATTTTAAAACAGATGGACATCTAAAAGCCTTTCCTCTGATATAAACGACTATTAATGTCACTTTTGAGTCTGTAATCAATAATCTGGTACAGATTTGGGTCTAAAATCGTTCACCCATCTCAGGATTTCTCTCCCAGCCTCAGAAATTATATCCATCTTCATATTTTAGATTAATTAGTTAATATTGACACACAGGGTCCATTATTGACTCCTACATAATA
This sequence comes from Orestias chungarensis, assembly GCA_032876305.1. NCBI lineage: Eukaryota > Metazoa > Chordata > Actinopteri > Cyprinodontiformes > Cyprinodontidae > Orestias > Orestias chungarensis. Next base: position 8,286 of record JAVLVB010000675.1, on the reverse strand, counting down.
ATAATAATAATAATAATATAGGTTTAAATGTGGCTTCAAGATCAAACGCTTTCTACCTGATCTAGAGACTCGTATCGATTACCAATAACCAATCAATAAAGACCTGGATCTGTTTTAGAATCAAATGCAGCTTATTTAGCAGCTACTCACCTTTATTCACTCTGACTACCCTGAAAAATGCTCTGATTACTTCAAACACTGACGTTTTACGTCTCTGCTTCGTTTTCCTTTCGGTTTGTTTACGGTCGGAGAAACGGAAGCAAGAGGCGCTTCCGCCCCCTGCCGGGCAGCTGGGGAACTACAGGAGCTGGAACTGGAAAAGGAAGATTTTAAACAATGACATTTTTTTTATTTTAAAAAATCCTTTTAACTAAGGATTGATTGGAGTTGATGTGGGGAAATAAAGGGTGTAAGGGGACGTTCAACCATGTAATAACTAAAACAATATCGAAATAGGATTGAATAAATTTAAATAAAAAAATAAAACACTATGAAATAAATTCATATTTTTTAATAAGAAAACCAAAAAGAAAAAAAAAACATGATTCAAGGATTAAAAAATAAATCCAAACACTCGATTTACTGCTGTTGTTTCACATTCTCTTCAACTGTAAACTTTTCACAAGAAGTTTTTAAACTATTTGTAAAATCACAAACTTTCTGTTCTATTTACAATGAGGTGCAAATAAAGAAAAAACAAGCTCCAGCTGACAAAAACAGCAGAAAACAATTTTTATTTTCTTCTAAATTTAATTATATTGACGTAAAGAAATTAGAAAAGGAACCGTGCTGCTAAAATTTCTACAATATCTGTAATATTCTTTAAGTCAATCAGGCACCAAAGTGGGAAGACAGATCATGCCTTAAGCAAAAAACAAAAACAAAAGCAGACTGTTCTTTTAGACTCGTACAGTTTGTTGATCTGGAGAAGACGGTTCACCACATTCTGGCTGGATCGGGTTCATTGTTCTCCAAGGTTGCAGTGCGACCTTTGACCTTGGCAGTAATCAATGGCACGTTAAGGTTCGCGGTTTCCTCCATCAGTCGGAACAGGAAGCAATCAGGAAGAGCGAACTCCTTCCAACAGAACATAAGCAGACCGCCGATTTTCCAGGAACATGGAAAGTCTGGGGCTCTCAATTTGACCGCTGGACGCAGGACATTTCTGACCGGCTCAGTCCGACCCAGGACGGATCCACCAACCTATTGTTCTTTGGCAAAATGAACTGAAAGTAAACCGAACGGCCACCAGCCGAAACATTAAAACCAGCGAGTAAAAACCCAAAACCTCGTAAGAACTGTTTCACTTTTCTTTCAGTTTTGGACCTTCAATGGAGAAACCAACCAAATCTACTACTTCAAAATCCGGCTTCATTAGATTGACTGGACTTTAAATGATGAGGTGTAAATTAAGCCTCTTAAGTTTTGTTGTGGGTAACACTGTTGCCTTGCAGCAAGAAGGCTCTGGGTTCGATTCCAGCTTGGGTCTTTCTGCAAGGAGTTTGCATGTTCTCCCTGTGCATGCCTGGGTTCTCCCCAGGTACTCCGGCTTCCTCCCACAGTCCAAAAACATGACTGTTAGGCTGATTGGGCACTCTAAATTGTCCTCAGGTGTGAGTGTGTGTATGAGTGGTTGTTTGTCCTGTGTGTCTCTGTGTTGCCCTGCGTTGGACTGGCAGCCTGTCCAGGGTGTCCCCCTGCCTATCACCCGTTGGAAGCTGGAGATAGGCGCCTGCAGACCCACCTGACCCTAATAGGGACATAGGTCTTCAGAAAATGGATGGAAGTTTTTTACCCCTTATTGCTGCAGTTGTCCAGATCATTAATCTTTTAAGGATCCTGAAACTAGATCCAGATAAAAGTATTGAGCTTAAACCAGTGCATGTTCTTTTCCTCTGGTGGTAATCCTGGGGGATGAGACAGTTGAGCTAGTCTTTGTGATTTACAGCATCAACAATGAAAAAGTGCAAACAGCTGCAGGAGGACGTCTGTTTTTTTTTTTTACAGCAGCTCCTACATCATCGAGACCTGTGCAGTTTTCCTGCTTTATCCAGTAGAAACCCAGGTCACATCTGTGCATTCAAGTGTCAGCAGGAGGTCACACTGTTCCTGACAGCTTCGTTTCCTCTGGGCTCCACGGCGATAACGTTGTCGTAACGTTCCTCAAACGGACTCAGCACCATGAAGGGATAGAGGCGCTCCGGACACGGCTCTCTGAAAGTCTGGACAGAGAGGGATGGATCAGTCACAGTAAAACCAGGCTGGCTGCAGGGACCAGCTGAATTTCGGAGTTAATTTTAATACGACAACTTTAGATCGTAATCCAGACTTTTTCTCCACTGTGTAATCCTCCCAGGTCGGAAAAAAAATCCAATTTCTGACATCAGCCAAAAAAGAAATTTCGGATTCTATCAGCACTGGAACAAAATCAGACCGTTACAGCGTATGATCTGCAATTTTAGCCACTTTGTTCTTTGAAGAAAGTTTAGTATTTCGGTACACCACTGATTAATGATAAATTAGACAGCTTTTCTAAGAATTGTTGTTAACCATCGTCCGTCCCTCCAGAAAAACGTGATTCTGTGATCTCAGAAAATCCCACAAAATCTAGGAGTCGCACATTCACCGCATAAATAGCGGTAAAACTAATTTTTTCACAGACATTTGAAATAATTGATTATTTTCTTACTTTTGACTGATATCTGTATGATTCATGCTGATATCAGTCTCGGGTAAAACTGAAGGATAAAATATCGTTATCGCATCAGAAGTGGAAAGGTTGCATCGGTTCACCCCTAATTGTGACACTTAGATACACGTATATCGGATACTTTCATATCGTCAGCAATCTGAATGTCATGTCGCATTTTTATCAGACTTTTACGTCATTGACCAGAGACATGCCTCATAATTCTGCACCAGAGGAAGCCGGACGTCATAAATCTGATCGGCCCTCTTTCAGGGAATTTCTCCCAGATCCTGTTAAATTTCCATATTCCTGACTTTCACACAGACGATCTCAGTTCATCTTAAACATTACATTCTTCCTTTAGTTTTGTGACTGCTATCAGTTTTACACACAAGTAGGATTAGGAACTTTAATTTAAACAGCTCACATTAAGCTGGGATTTATTCTGTCAAACTCAGATTTTGGTCCATTTAAAGGTTTGAACACAAACCCAGTTTAAATTTATGACCTCTTAAAAATGAGGGAATGTTAATCTGGTACCCGGAAGATTCTGAGCCTGTAAAAATATTAATATTAATACTAATTAAGCTACTAATTAAACGACCAGTTTGATCTCCACATCTAAAGGTCATTTCAAAATGAGGTATTTCTATCTACTTTTACTCAATAATTTCTGAAGGACGTTCAATTTTTAGGTGAATCCCCTTAGAGAGTAAAGACCCTCATTCTAATGACAAAAATAAACTAGGTAACAATCACTACTCCAGCAAAACCTAAAGTTCTCACACACCGACTGTGGATTTGAAAACCTCCTGTACCCAAAAATCACCATAGCAACCAGCGCCTCAGCACTCTGGCAAAAAGAAACCAACAACTTCCCGTTGATTGAAGAGAATGACGGTGGCATTTCTCACCTCTGGGATTGTAAACGGCGGCTGGAGAATCTTTTTGATTTTCTTGAACTTGAAGAGCCAGGTGTAGGTGAAGGCGACAAACAGGACAATAATCGAAGCCGCCAGGACGGATATCACTATAATCTGGGTGCGTTCTGATCCAGCTGTGAAGAAAAGGTGTGCAGAAGAGAAACCGTTGTCGCCATCTTCCGACGCAGACATAAACACTTTGCCATTATAACGATTCAACAGCCACACAGGAATCTGCTGGAAATCCTGATGATGTTAAGAGTCCAGATTTATTCTCAACAGCGGGATCTTACTGAAGGGAGGGATCGTCACGCATCGCACGCAGCTCGCCGGGCCTAAGAGGTCCCCATGCAGAACAAACGCCGTCGTCACACAGTATTCCTGACCCACATCCAAGTCTTTGATTAAAAGTGACGACAGGGAGTCTTCATGATGCTGAAAAAAAAAACACATTTATGTTGGATTTAAAATGATCAACTGGTATCAGGAGGCATCTAAGCTCTCGCTGCTCACATTCAGTTCTTCTCCCTTCTTCCCACAGTAAACCCGATGTTTCAGGTTTTCTCCGTGCTCGTCCACCAGAGAGTGGTTTCTGTTCAGGATTACCGTGAGGGATCCGGCCGCCGCAGTCAGAGTGAAGCGTGGAGTGCAAAAATAACCTGAAAACAAGCAGGTAGATTAACGGTAAATGACCTCTGACCTCAGCAGCGTCCAACACTCAAAGTCAGAAAGACTTGATTAGTTTAAAAGTTCCTTTAAAACTGTGACCAGGGCGAAAGCTCGGACTTATAGTGAATTTTGATTGATGAGCTTAAAAAAGTTAGTAAACTAGAGCAAAACATAAGAAATATATGAATTCATGTTGTTTAAAAACATAATTTACTATAAAAAGAGTTAAAATAGAGATAAGAGTTAAAATAAAAGCCTTTAAAAACCCTTTCAAATTGTAATCCTCCTGGAAAAAGAGGAGAGATCATCAGGTAGAGCTGAGCAATGCATCGATTCATCAAAGTTAATGTTTTTAAAGGTTTTTATTTTTGAAAAATGAAAAATTCCATATTTCAGGCTAATGTCAGCGTCTATGGAGGACAGTGATTTCCCGTAAATGAAGCTTGGTGGATATTTTTCCCACAACAATTCAAAGTCAGAACTATTAATGAAAATGGTTTTATTTTATTTTATCGTTGTCAAGATAAATTTCTTGTCATATTTATAAATTAATGTTTGAAAACTCAGAAAAAAATGACTAAAACTTAAGGATTAAATGATATCGTAATAAAAGGATTCATTTATATTTCAGAGGACAATATTTAGCAGGCTGATGAGACCGAACAAAAACGGTTTGCTTTGCTGCTTCAGAGCCTGGAAAACATCCCATAACCAACAGAAGCAGCAGTTTTCTTTACACAAGTTAACCGGGGTTCTGCAGCAACACAATCATTCAAAGCACACCAGCAAGTCGGCTAAAAACAGGCTGTATAGAAAAAGTCCTAGTCAAAGTTCCTTCTGACTGAGATCTTAAATAAGCTTTAAGGCTCGAAAACCCTCTGACTTACCTGAATTCAGTAAATGATAGTGAGCTAAAAGTGATAGACAATGATGTAAAAGCTCATTGAGAGTTATCCTAAACGTTTAGGATAACTCTCAATGAGCTTTTACATCATTGTCTATCACTTTAGACAAGTTTTATCACAAATACAATCCTCTCTTAGAAAAAGAGAATGTCTCATAATAAATAGTTTATTTTTATTTTTTATATACTCTGAAATAATTCAATGGGACGTGAAAGCAAAACAGACAAATCTGTACGAAGGTTTTCACTCGCATAAAAGCTGTCGCAGCTTTCGCTGTTCCACGATTAGGGGCATTGCCACGGACACCATAGAAATCCGATTGGCCACCCTAACTGGCCCCTCCCACTCCCAAATTAACGCGGGTCAGCGTTTCATATCGGAAGCCTGTGAAAGATCAGTGGCTCCATTCAGCTGCAAACGTCAGGGTCGTTACCTCCGCTGCTGCACGCTTCCACAAACTCAGAGCGGCTCCGGTTGGTCCGAGCCGCCACGCGCAGCCGAAGGCAGCCGTAGTCGTATCGGGACTGCTCCCAACCGAAACCACAGGAAGGGATGCGCGTGTTTCTGCACGACTCTACGCTCCTCCATTCAGAGTTAAAGCTGAAGACGACAAAGGAGAGCGGAGTCAGCGGGAAACCTGGAGTTAGCCTGACTGCTAAAAAGAACCCTGAAGATTTCAGGATCATCATTTATAGAAATGTCAACGTGAACAAGGAAATCCAACTACTATTGTAACACAAGTGCAAAATAATAATATTTCAGTTTCTAATCCAACCTCGTCGGATATTTAATCCATCATAGGAGTTTCTAGTCATTTCAAACAAATCTTATCCTGATTTCATTTCCCTTTCTTTGTTGACTTTACCTTTATTTTTATTAATCCGATTCCTCCCTGTGTACTATCCCAAATTTGACTCTAACCCTGATTGTGATTCTTTCCTGATTTTGCCATGATCCTATTTTGTTTTCTTCTACCCCAAAAGTTAATATTAACAATATTCTTATCCAGATTTTCACCACAAACATTCCCCCAGGTTTTAATCGCATTCTCTTCAACCTTTAGACCATTTTATTGTAGATTTATTCACTTAAAATATCTTGATTTTATCCTGATTTCATCTCCGTTCCTCCATTTCTTCCCATACTGTCCCGGGACTCTCATCTACTTTTAACCAGATTTTGCTCCTGGTTCAAATCCTGCGTCTTCCTCCAACCCCGGAGAACTCACTCGCGATACTGGACCGTAAACGCCACATCCCTCGCCGTTGAGTTCCAGGTCAGATTTGTCTGGTTGATGATCACGTCGCTGGGCGGCGGCAGAGTGTCCCCAGAAACATCTAAAAGAACAATTTACAATTAGCACAGAGTAAGGAACGTGTCAGCGAGACAAAGTCAGCGAGACAAACAAGCAAACAGGAAAGTAAAAAAGAATAGAAAGATGATCATATTTAACCCTGCAACAATTTCTGTTTCGGTGGAGAAACATCCCGTGACGTCAGCATTAGGGTAGAAACGTCTGGTTAGAGAAAGAACGGCGTGTTTCCCTTCAAAGGTTTCACACAACACAATTAGAAAGGACTTTAGATTCAGAAAGTAGGCAGCAACCAAGAGCTGATCGTCATTTATCTGATCATTATCATACATTTGCCAATATAGGAGTTCTGACACTGTGTGCAGAAACATATATTCATGCTTTAACCCTTAATTGATATTTCATTTAGGTTATTCAATTCAAATACAAAAATATACCCTGTTCATCACCACAGATAAATACAATGTAGGAACCCCTATTATTTCAGATTTTCCAGCAGTTGAAGCTGTTGGCTGCAGGGAGGAAGGATCTCCAGTAGCAGTCTGTTTTACAGCAAAAAACCCACTGCCTCTAACTGAAGACCCTGTTGTTGCATTACAGTATCATTAAGGGGACGATCAGAAATTACAGCAATTATGCAAACGAGTCAAAATACCAGCTGAATACGACGCTGGCTCGGATAATTAACAACAAATCACAACCAGCAACTCGAGTCTATCTGGTTTAAAAGAATATCTAGTTAAGCACACAAATAAAACTAAATTATTTGGATCTTTCAAACATAGCCAGGCTTCTGGTTTTAGATTCTTTTTAACTGGACTTTAATTATAATTTATTCTGACAGGATTTTTTAAGGGAAATTTTTTTTTATATATCCTGACTTGATGCTAATTTAATCCTGGATTATTCCTGTAATTATCGTTATTATTTGTGATTTAAATCTTAAATGTCTTTAGTTTCTATCCTGACTTAAGCCCATCTAGTTTCTGACTTCATGCAGGTTTACTTTACTTTATAGTTCATTAATCTCTAATCTCCAGCTAATCCCATCCAGAGTTTGGAGCATCACAGAAACAGGTTAAAGAGTCACAGATGTAAAATTCAGGACACTAACCTAAAATGACAGTAAATTCATCATAGAAATCAAACATTAATGAAAACTTCGAGGTTTGCTGCCTCAGATCTGCTGAGAGCCCAGAACTCAGATTAGAGGGATTTCAGATTATTTCAGATTATGTTCCTGATTTAGGAGAACTTTAATCTGGGGGTCCGGCTCAGCTGGACTCCTGAAAACTGAACCGAGCTGGACAGAACCAGGCCTGGTAGAACCCGAGGAGAGTGAGCAGAACCCACCTGCTTTGGTCGAACCCACACAGAACAGAACCAGGAACCCGAGCACCGTCCAAAACCAGACCCGTCTGCGCCGGTCCATCATTTACGAACCGAACCTCGATCGATGGACGCGAACTTCACTTCCTGGTGTTGGATCGTTCAACCGGGAAATGACGCAACTTCCTCTTTTGTCCTTAAAGAGACAGTGTACGTCATTCTTCTTCTACGGAAATGAGCGAGTTTCTGCAGCTCTGGTTTAAATCATGAACTCAATTAACCAAAGCTGGACTAGAGAGGTTTTATCATCGTTTCAGTTAGTTTGGTTCACTTCAGCTTCAATCTAAAACCTAAATTTAACACATCATGTTGTTCTCCTCATATGGAAGGTAAGAAGTGCCAAGTTATACAAAAATCTACATATGGATAGGATGATGTGCCAAATTATACAAAAATCTA
>JAVLVB010000674.1:205518-225759 GCA_032876305.1 Orestias chungarensis | reverse complement strand
TTAAGCTTCATCAGAACTCTTGCTGCAGCATTTTGAACCAACTGTAGACTTTTAATTGCATTTTGTGAACTTCCTGCTAATAAAGAGTTACAATAGTCCAGCCTTGAAGTTACAAATGCATGGACTAGCTTTTCAGCATCTATCCTAGAGAGAATATTTCTAATTTTTGCTATATTCCTAAGATGAAAGAAGGAAATCTAACAGACCTGTTTTATATGAGACTTGAAAGACATTTCCTGATCAAAAATAACACCAAGGTTCTTTACATTGTCACCAGATGCCAACCTGATTCTATCCAGGTCAAGTGGCTGACTAAGCAATTTCTTAGCCCATCAGGGCTGCACAATACAGAGGCTGCCAGTTTAATTAATAAGTCTTTTCAATGTAAGTTCACTGGAGTGTTAGGTGAACATAGAAATCGATGTTTCAATCTCTGTTTCCCCACTTCCACCGATAGGGGAACCGTCACAGACAGACTCTGTGCAACCCCTGAGAAGCCTATTACTGACACAGTTCTTTCTGACAGCCGTGTCTGTTGTAGTAATGTTGGAATATGTGGCTCCAGTATCAACCAAGAAATTTAGAGCATGGGATCTTCCGGTCAATGACGTGTTAAATGTTTCTCCCATTTAGCAAAATCAGCTCTGGCAGATCAGGATTTGATTTCATGTTTGTGAACACCTCCTCTGAGACCCCATTTAGGAGAGCTTCTTGTGCCTGTGTTTGCCATGCCAGACTTTAGGTTCAGCCCTGTGTATCTCACTCAGGTTTCCACTGGCTAAGAAATAAATTCTTTATGGTGCTGCTCAGGTTTCCAGTCAAAGTGGGGGATCGCAGCTGGGGTGGTTGGAGGATAATGATTTCTGACTGCTTTCCTAGGTTATCTGTTATCCACATATCTCCTCCTGAGATTTTCACAACAGGAAATACACCATGAGGACCAGGTTCATGCCATTCTACAGGCAAAGCGGGATAAATTCCACTATACGGAGGAGGTGTACACTCCTGCTCCTTCTGGGTCCCCATGTTACCGGGCGTTTTTCTCAGTTTCCTGGCCTTTTACTGTTTCCTCCTTCTCTGACCGATTTTGAAACTGATGAATTAATCCCTGCCAAATAACTACCAGTTTTCCCCATTTATTCATATCACCCTCACTTTCTTGTTTCTTTTTCTGCCACTTCCATCTTTCCCATCCTTCAGCATCTGGGAGCTTTCCCTTTAGTTTTTCGACCTCACTCTTATGCGTTCTATATTCTGTACCTAGCACCGATCCTAATGGAGATGCGCCCTGTAGGCCACCTGGCTTCTCTACCGCCTTCCTGCTCATTTCCTCTCTCAGCACCTTTACTTCCTTCTTTCCTCTCTTCTCTGTCTGTTAAAAAAAATCACTCATTCCATCCACTTGCAACTGTAAAGTCACCCAGGGGCCCCCGCCCCAGCCTCCTCTATTTCTCTGTCAAATTCTCAGTCCATGTTCTCTTACCTCTGGTTATAATCTCAAGCACACTTTTCACACTTCACTAATGATGTGTCAATCACAGCTCCTCGCAGCCAGTCGCAGCCATTCGCTCTGTCACACACACTTCTCAATTTTACGTACACTTTATAATTTTACACAAAATATCAGCAAGCGTGCGTGGAGGGACTCTAACCCTTCCACTCAGTGGGAATCTTTTAGCGTTTTATCTCTCCTGGTACTACCACTGTGACTCAGACCCGGTCTGAAGTCTGGGAACCAACCTCATTAGTTCCCTGAAATTCCTTGACCTATTTTATTTTCTCACAGTCTCGCCATTTAAGTATCTCGACTGTATTCCCTCACCTGCTAATTCAGGGTCTAGGGTTCCTATCCCTAACCACTTTCCCTCGGGGAGGTCCTCTACGGCCCCAGCCTAAGTAATCCAGAACTCGTCAGCCTTGAGGGTGGTTTGCCAGCAATGGAACTACTTCTTTCTTTTTTTTGTAGTTTTATCATTTTATTATTTTTATCTTTGTACTCCGTATTAAAAATGTTTTTTGGGTGTTTTTTCTCTCTTTTTTTTATCCACCATATAATAATTTTGAGAAACCAGAGTATACTCCACAGCACCACATAAAGTACATTTAGGCAGAAGAAGAATAATTAAAATCTCCTTACCTTTTAATTTCGGTCGGCTGTGTGGTGCTGAGGAAGTCCTCCATCTCCTGGTACAATGATTTTTCCTTCCTTTTAGCAAAAAAGTATCCAGGTCGTGGCACCAAAGTTGTAGTGGTGAAAACCATTAAAATACTCTGCGTTGTCCTTCTCCACACCTCTCATTGGTTGTTTGGATACTTTATGCCAACAAAGAAGAGAAACAGTGGTGGATTTCTGAATGCAGCTTTAATAATACAAAATGAACGTTCAAATTGGGAGAACACTTCACCTTGCAAAATAACCCAAGTGTCTCGGCGCAGAAAATAATGCTGTCTTGTTATATACCCCCCAGTTTCTGAAGTTTCAAAATAAAATATATGAACTTTTACTGTTATGTCTGGTCGAATATTGGGTCTCTTCATCATCTAATTATTGTCATAAAAAATGGAAAATAATTTTGTCATCGCATGGTTAACAAAAACAACACTAGGCACAACCAGTGTTAGGTGTTAAACCAACTGCATTTTGGCAAAAGTTCTCAAGACTGTTTTCTTTGTTTGTAAAATAATTATCTTTATCAGACCAATTATAATGTTGCACATGTTTTGTAGAATAAAGAAATGCTTTCCAAATAAACCTGGGGAAAAATATATATTTTTGCCACTAATATAACCTACAAACTTTCTTTTACCCAAAACCATAAAAGTAGATTTAACACCAGATTTCTAATTTACTGGATTAGTCCATTTATACATGCCCTAAATGAACATTCTGTGCATCCCAATGTTTTATTAAATTGAAATATAAAATTATGGTTTTAACACAGCTCTGAATATTTTGGACTCACTGTAGCAAACAGGTGTCACACAGCAACTGATTCAGTTCATTGCTGGGGAGCTCGTGGGATCTGTGATCTCATGGAATAGATAATTTGGAGTTTCATCTCAAAATACCATTAGCTAAAGGATGAAGATGAGAGGCTAAACAAAAAGCAAAGACTTGTGAAAGCGTTTACATGGTCCTGACAATTTAAATAATCGAACCCATATATGAACCTTGTTAGGTTCTTAATCCCGTGATGACCCCCAGTGATGAAAATACTAACTGACCAATAAATTAGGTGCTGTTAAGACTGTTAATTGCTTTCTGAGTGTGATAAAAAAAAAAAATTATTTCTGTAATGTGGTTGTGTGGCTACATTAGTTAAATTGTTTAAAGTGGTTAGGAGAAGTGGATATGCTAGTTATCTGTGATTGTGCTGTTCACCAAATTATAGCAAGGTTTACAGCTTCAGAGCAAATGATGGTAAAAAAAAGAAGGAATCCCAATATCTAATAATTGTACAACGGTAAAGAGAGTAAAATATGTAATTTTAAAAATTAATTAAGAGGGGAATATAGATCTGGAGTTTTGCATGGCATTTTGTCACACTTAACAAACTTTAGAAGAGTCAGAACAATCAATGTATGTAAGGATGTCAAATGCAGTAATCCATGTATGCCAAAAGGTTGCATAACCTACCATAAGACACAAACACCAGAATTACACTGAAATAAATTTATTGTGACCTAAACTCTACTACTCAGTCTCTTGAGAAATTGATGAACAGGACATTTGTTGGCAGCTATTTTCTTTACAATGACAGTATAGGGTAATATTTTGAAAGTAAATTCATCCCCATCTATTTTAGATAATATTCCCACCATGATTGGTACAACAAAATAACAAAAGAGGAACTCCCAAAGCAGAAGAAGACCAGTTATATAAGAGGCCTTAAGTTTATAGTCTAAAGTGCCAAAAAAGATTTGATGCCTTGGAGCAATGGAATTAAGAGTATAAACCAACTCCTCAAAAACAGCCAAATTCTGCTCTTCCTAAAACTTTTACTTTGACACCCTGCTGTCCAAATAATCCTGCTATCCTGGCAAATGCCAAACCCAGATTGTGTACCAGACTCCCACACAGAGTGGTGTGATTCTACAACGTGCTTTACATCCCTGCGTCTGATGCATTCATTGTTTTGCATTTGGTGAAATACCTTAAATGCATTTGCTAAGCTAAAATTAAAACTTGAATGCATTTTTCAGATGACATCCTATACCAAAATGTATAAGTAGTCTGCATGCCTAAGGGATGGATTTTATAAAGATCAATTCAATGGTCGAATAAATGCTTTTGGGAATATTTTAATTGGTTGCACCTCAAGGCCAATCGCCTGTTCTAGTAATAGATTTTTGTCTGTTTTTATTTATGATATGAAGTTTCTGAGCATTGTCTGGTTGTAGTAGTGGTAAACCAATTGTATCTAATGATGAATATGAAAGCAGCTTTTTCTATCTGAAAATTATTTGTAAAATTACCATTAACGAGAGTTGTTTTTCAGATACCGTCTTGATAATGACTGTTTAAGGTTTATGCACACACCCAAAAAAAGTCACAATATTTGTGACCAATTCCACACTAGTTCAGCAGCACAGCAGAGGTAGGACTTTTTTCTTCACAAACTAAATGCGTGTCCAACATTTGGATAAAAACTTAAGTTGGTATAAACTGGCAATTTCAAAAGATTGTGTGGACGTGAAAACTGTGATTTTAAATTTTTTCATCTGACCTACAAAGAAAGTGTTGCTCATTAATATTCTGTCTTGTTTTTCTATTTAGTGACCATGTTTCATTTTCAAGTTTTGACAGATTTCTGCTTGTTTCTAAATGCTCTTATCTATATTTGAAATTTGACATTTACTTATTGGATATATGGTTCTTTAATGTGGGGAAAATGTCTAATTTAGATTTTAGCCACTTAGGGTTCATTTTGTTGTATTTGGACTAATACTAAAAATGTTTTAAAAGAGAATGGCTTTAATAGAAACTAATTGAGACAAACCTTTTCTGTGTCCATACGTTCCACATTCTCACACACTTTGTTGCACAATATCCTTACTTTACACCTTTGTTTTGTTATTAGTGTTTAATTAGACCAAAACTTGTCTGTTGCTTTTTTATTAGGCCAACGTTGATCAGTTAATTGTTAGCAAGGGCATCAGTTTGTTTCTAAAAGTGTCGGGGAAATATGGTCTGCCTTGATATGCATGTTTATATTTTTTCCATTTCGTGTTTTTAAATTTTCACAGTCAATATCCGTGTTGTCCCTTCTGGGGAATCCTTTGGAGCTCAGGCTGACCTGCTGAACCAGCTGGGGAGGAAGCTAGACTTGCATCAAACAGAGCAAGAGAGAAACAGCCTTACCATGCTTTTTTGCCCGGTCACCTCTCGTGTCGGATCAGATGTGGAAACAGCCATGAATTTGGGGTTAGGTAACCTGTTAAGTTTGTCACAATAATATGTTTTTAGAGTTAAGTTTTCGTTTCCAAATTACCTGTGGCGCAAAAATGTTTATTTTACATATATTTCTAATTCTAAAGGAGATCGAAATGTGATTTTGGTCTTGATGCACCACACCCGAGATGAGGACTACTCCACAGCTGGGAGGCAGTGGTCAGAAATGTATTCAAACATCATCTTGAGTGTTGATGTTCTCTTCCATGAGCGCGTGCCAGGATGGCTGAGAAGTTCTAAAAACAAGAAACTTATCATGTTGGAATGTCACAGCAATGTTTATCTGTGAAAAGGTCTTACAAAGATTGGGATGCTCACAATTACGTCCTTAGTAGTGTACTTAATCTATTCCACGTCACTAAGAAATGCCTAATAAATATTAGTGAGATAAAATATCTTAAAAACTAAAAAGAAATTCTTGTACCCATGTTCATAAACTATGATGTATAGTTTGTTCGTCTTTCATTGTGTTTTCATTAATTATAATGGTATGTGTTCATGTAAAATAGCATGTATGATTTAGTTCAGTTGTAAGTTATCTGAAAACCTTGAAAATACAGTAAGAATCTGACCTCAGAGTGTTGTTTGAAACTTGAAGCTTACAGTACTCTAATCAAAAACAGATGTGGTGTGCCATCTTCAATATGTTATGTAGAATAGTGTTGGTTGATGGTCATTGTTTTGTCTTTAATGTGATTTGATCCCACTGCTGTCTGTGCTTCATGACATTTCATGACATTTCATGACATCACACATTTCCTACACAATCATATTACCCCCCTTAATGTGGAGGTAGATCAGAACTGTGATAGTTAAACATTTAGGGTCATGTCTGTTCAGTAATCATGAGGACCTAAATATCACCTAGAGCTCGCAGAACAAAACTTGATCTAAAATGGTCAAAAGTAGCTTTACAAAACTACTTTAGATCGGCAGATGTCAAACTTATGACACATACACTGACAGGTATAAATCTATGAAACATCCATTGACAGGTATAAATCTATCGTTTTATAAGAAATCTGCAGCGGTAGGTAGCATTGTTTTCTAAAGTTGGTTATTAAAGGAACAAAACTGTTAACTAAATTGATAGGTTGTAAGAATTGCCGATATGTACAAAAATGTAGATTCACATATTGTTGCATGTTTCTTAACTTTTTTTTTTTGCTTGTTTGCTTGATTATCATTTTTCTATTGTAAATCACTTTTGTCAAAACGTTTAAAAAAACTAACTAATAAAGAACTGAACAAATATAATTTGTAAGTAGTTTTGTTTCAAAAGTTAAAGTGTACTTATTTGGTTCATAATAAAGCATATTTGACAAACCTCAAAAATAAAAGACCAAAGCAAACCTACCATATGCAGAGCTGGATAATGAAAGCAGGTGATGTTTTAGCTTTTCACTGAATACATTTACCAAACTAAACAAAGAAAACAAATTTTGATTTTGAATTAGTCTAAAAATCTCTCTAAAGTCTAAAATGGGTACAGCTATCAAACTAAAAGTTTAAAAACAAAATTCAAATATTGATAGGTGATGATACTGTATAATTTATTTCATTAACACTATGTTTTGTAAAACTAGCTAATTGGTTGAAAACATTCATACTTCAGTGTAGTAAAATCTTGCACCTGCAATACAATAAATGTAACACCCATGCAAAGAAATGGACCTCTGTTCATCTATCCCCAAACAGCAGATTACAACGTTAGACAGAAAAAATAAAATCTTTAAGGTAGCATTTTATCACAGAAAGCTGTGCCAAGCATGAACATTATATGCATTACTTGAGACCCATAGCGGCATGGACTTCAGCATTTAGGCCAATATAAGCAGGATAAAAAAATCAAGCTATTGCCAACAGACTTTTTCAAACCATTATACATTCACAGATTCCAAATCTAAATTTACTATCATTATGGTCCTTAAATAAAGATTTAAGCAAATTTACTGAGAAATTAAACAAACTAGAAGGTAATTTAAAGTTCAATTATTTTAATTCAATTCACTCAATTCAAATAACTCAATCCACCTGCAACTGGTGAACATATGACATTTTGGATTACAACATTACATTACAGCATAATATTTGAATACAAAAGTGTTGCTTTAACGGCAAGTTTAATAATATTCATAATATTCTAAAGGTGATTATAAGCTAATAAATCTCCACATCAAAACACATATTGTAAGTTGCTACACATGACTGTAATAAACTCGTTTTGGTAATATTTCATAAAGATGTTTGTTTTCATATGAAAATTGTTAAATAAAAGACATAAAAACAATGGGCAGATACATAATTTCCCCTTGGGGATTAATACAAATATTTCTGATTCTGATCTGATGTTAATGTCTATTCTATTATGGGTTTTTACTTGGTTTTGCTTAACAGACCAGTACCAATAAGTAAAAAATATATTTAGTGGGAGAAAGTGACGTTTCTGTGAATAAATACTTTTTTTATTTTATGTTTTTAGATTATTATACTTAATTACAGTGCATTCCAAATGTTTTTTGATAAATGCCGCCATGGTAAAAATGTAAAATCTTTATAATATTTTTTTTTGTTAGTTAATAGCCTCTATAAGTAGGGTTTCTACTCCGCCACTGTACTACCCTGAATAGCATTTTAGTTATATAAATACCAAATAAAGCTGATGTGATTACCATGCATACTATCACACAGTTTTCTGGCTTTACAATTTGCCGGCATAGTGATCTCCAAAGTCAATCATCAGTTTCAGTGCAATCAGGATCCATTTTTATCCTCATGTTTTCAATAAACATTTCTACAACTGACCAAGTGTTTGCTCTTGTAGACATTTTTCTAATTTGTTTCCGTTTCTCCACATGCTTTATCAATGTGGCTGAGAATTGCCAGCTGGGGAATACCTGTGAATACAAATATTTTCTGTATGCGTAGCATTATAGTATTATTGTGGCAATAACTATATTTTAAGAATTACAGAAAAATTATGTTTTTTTTAGATAAACTATAGGCTCAGGTTAAGAAGTGTAAACATTTATGACATTAAAATAAAAAAAGGACATATAAACATTGTCATTTGCTATAGACCACTACTTTGAATGCAACTACATCGGTTCTTACCCAGATCACTGGCTGCTTCTCTGATGTCCTTCATTTTCTGTAGAACTGAGGTTTTCATTTGTGTTGCATTAGCCGAATAAATGCAAACCAGAACATGGACTCTGTCACTTCTAGATGGTGAAGAAATGTAGCCAGGATCACCTTCAGAAACTGCAGCTGAAGGATTGAACTGATGGACGTAGGGGAAAAATGTATATTAAGTACAACTGATATAAAAATAGAATTTTGAATGAAACAAGCTAATAAGGACAGCTTACAAGAAGATATTGTTTTAAAAGTTAAAAGGAAAAGATACCTTATAACCTTCATTCACATGTCCCTTCAAGGCCAGTTTGAAATCTTTCGCTCTGACTCCTCTTCCATCTTCATCCTCAAGACCCATGTCATTGAACACAAAGGGATAAAAGTTTCCGTTGCCTTCTTTCTTGATTTAAATGTATACTAAGAAAAAAAATTAATTAAAAAGTTTTTGTAAACAACATACAAAGTCGCTAAAGAATATTTAAACTAAGAATAGAGTGTCACATGTAAATAACTCTTTAATAAAATGAAAGTGTTTAATAGAGAAGTGTTTTTCTTTTTCCTGGTGATGTTCATCCAGTGGAAAAAAAACAAAAAACTGTAGAGCCTAGCTATTTGGTAAATGCAATTGACTTGGACAACCTTATTTTCCTCATGTAAGCATGTTAACATAGCAGAGGATCATTCTTCTGCAGTATCCCTTAAGCATTATCAAACCTTCAGTTTGAGGAAATAAATAAAATCACTACTTTGTCTTTAAAAATATTTGAGTGGTGCTTTTTATTTTCTTGTAATGTTGGTTAGCCTATAATTGTCATACAATTGTGACAACAATGTATCCTACAAAAAAATACTGTTTGTATAAACACTAAACACTATGAGTACTTAAATGTTTAGTTGTCTTATTTGACAGTTTATCTTCTGGAATATTGAATGTTGTACAACTAAGATTTTTTGAAGATTTTCAAAAGAGTTTTATTTCCAAAGGTGTATTCATACCGAACTCTTTAAAGATACATATATATACATACATGTGATTGACTTCACAAAGAAAGTCTTCTAATACTAGCCATACAGTTGCACTGCTAGTGTTAATTATTATTGCACTATAGTTTATTTCAAGTCACAAATCTGGTTACAATAGCTGCAAACCTGATTAAAAATAATATTTAGTATTAGTAGTAATATTAAATAGTAATAGTTAGTATTTTTGCTAAAAGAAATATTTGAACAACGTACTACTTGTACTCTAATTTTGCTGGATTTATTCCAAATAAATCTGGAGCCGCTGAGTCTCAAATAAAGTTTTACATACTCTGCCATTTTGTTCGAGTGTTTATAAGACTGTAAAAGACTGATTTAGATTAAAGAATCTAAATTAAGACTTATACCTTCTTGGTGAAACTTTGGTCCGAGGTTGGTCATTCTCCCTTGTAGAACGTTGTTGACTGAGTTGATAAAGCTGGACTTTCCGACACCAACTGGTCCATAAAGCAATACTCTGATGTACCTTATTTCATAATTTTGAGGCTTAAAGTCCTTTAAGGCCTGAAGAGCTTGGCTGTTATCTCTCTATTAAGCTGGGTGTTTGAAAAAAAAAAAAGGTGTCCTTGGCAAAATCCCACTTGCCTGTTCAATGTCTACATTAGCAACCTTTGGTGAAGTTGTTTTGCAATGTAAAAAAGTTCAAGTAATAAGTATTATTTGAAAATTGTTACATGTAATTGTTATAAACCTTAGGGTTTAATTAACTGATTTATCCCTGATGTAGTCTCTGCTCTGTCGGTAACTACTCACTGAGAGAGAGAGATTGCATTCAACTATGTGGCAAAGTTTTTATGACATGATTCAGGGAGCAGTTATATTCTATATATCATACACTAATAAGACATGAAAGTATGATCAATAAACATGTTAAGGCAATAACACTAGATAGTAATTTGGAATTTAGTTTGGTTTGTTAAATATGAAAGCAAATTCATTTAAGACTGTTGACACAAACCAAGTTATGCTGGCTAGAGGACTGGTCCAAAGCTGTAACTGTTGTTTTTTTCTGTTTTTTTTCCTCAGTGGTCAGTACCAATAGAACAACATAGTTTATATAACAACAAGGTCATTAAAAGGATAAAGTTATTTCAGTAAACAAACACAAACTTCACAAACATCTTTCTAAAAAGTAATAGGTAAAAAAAAAATACATATCGTTGCCATGACCGAGGGGGTTTTGAGTTTTAGATTTTTTTTAATCTGTTGTATTAATCTGTGTTGTTTAAAATCTGACACAATAATTCATTTTTTTATTCTGATAGTGCAGTTCCTTTTTATTGTTTATCATTTATTCCTCTTTTTAGCAAGTTCATGTTTGTCATACACCTGGTCCCTTTTAATAAGACACATCTTTGGAATTGATAATAAACCTCCCCAGCATTTATTCATCTCAGCTCAGGTTTTACTCGAGCAGATTCTGTTGTTAATGTTTGCCTTTTTGGTACTCTTTTTGAGTCTTTTTGTATCTTTTGTTTAAATTTATTGTCAGGTTGACTCTTTCCAGGTTATTTCTTCCTGTTGATGCTCCGTGTGTCTGTTAGCGTCTGTTAGCGTCTGCTAGTTCCGCGCGCTCTCTTATTAATCTAAATTCTCTGTACTGAGACGTTTCTAGCTAATCTAAACACACCTTCACGTTAATCAACATTTCTGTTGGTCCACTGAAGTTTTTAGAAACCGTGATTGTTCTAAACTGACCTTTTTTTGTGTCGTGAGTACTCGCTAGCTTAGTTTGCTTAGTTTGTAGCGTTGCTATGGCATCTCCCTCTGTTTCTCCTCCTTCATGCTCTGTGTGTCATATGTTTAGTTATTCCTCTGCCTCCTTTAGAAATAATGGTACCTGCATTAAATGTAGAATTTTTTTAGCTTTGGAGGCGAGGGTGTGTGAATTGGAAGCTCGGCTCCACGCTGTTGAAACACCCGCAGATAGCCGAGGCCCATTAGCTAGCGTGGAGCCAACAAGAGCAGGTTGCCCTAGTGATCCTCTAGCAGTTCCAATGCAGCTGGGTAAGCAGCCTGGCTGAGTGACTGTACGCAGAAAGCATAGTACCAGAACCCAGCCTTTGGCTCACCACCAACCTGTTAACGTTTCAAACCGATTTTCCCCACTCAGCGATACACCCGCTGAGAAACAGACTCTGGTAATTGGCAGCTCCATAGTCAGAAACGTTGCTTTAGAGAAACCAGCAACCATAGTCAAATGTTTGCCAGGGGCCAGAACAGGCAACATAAAATCATACCTCAAACGGCTGACTAAAGATAATCGTAAATACAGTAATATTGTTATTCACGTTGGCGGTAATGACACCCGGTTACGCCAACCGGATGTCACTAAAATTAGTGTTGCTTCGGTGTGTGAGTTTGCAAAAACAATGTCGGACTCTGTAGTTTTCTCTGGTCCGCTGCCTGATCCGACCAGTGACGATATGTTTAATCGCATGTTGTCATTCAACAGCTGGTTATCTAGGTGGTGTCCAGAAAACGGTGTGGGTTACATTGATAATCGAAAAACCTTTTGGGGAAAACCTGGTCTGATCCGGAGAGTTGGCATCCATCCCACTTTGGACGGAGCAGCTCTTCTTTCTAGAAATATGGCTGAATTTATTAACTCCCCAAATTACTGACAAATCAGGGTCCAGACCAGGAAGCAGAGTCGTAGTTTAGAACTCCTCTCTGGGGCTTCTCTACAGTTACCTACCCATCATCCCATTGAGATGGTATCTCGCCCACGGCCAAAACCAAATAGATTAAAGATCAATCTAAAAAGAGCTAATCCTGAAAATCTCATAAAGATAAAAACAACTCAGATTAAAATGTACAACTATTAAGTGTGGCTTATTGAACATGAGATCTCTATCCTCAAAGTCCTTATTAGTTAATGATTTAATTCTTGATAATCAAATTGATTTGCTTTGTCTCACAGAAACCTGGCTACAGCAAGAGGATTATGTTAGTATCAACGAATCAACTCCCTCTAATTATTCAAACTTTCACATTCCTCAAAGAACTGGGAGAGGTGGAGGAGTAGGAAGCCTTTTTTCAATCAGATTTATTAATTAATCCCAGGCCAACTAATAGTTATAGTTCTTTGAACATTTAACCCTTAGCCTTCCTCATCCAACCGCTAAAAGAATTAAACCACTTCTGTTGGTTATTTGTTATCGTCCGCCAGGTCCTGGCTCTGAATTTATAGATCAGATCTCAGATTTTTTATATGAACTAGTGTTAAACACTGATAAAATCATTATATTGGGATATTTTAACATTGATGTTGACACCAAAAATGATAGCCTAAATACAGCCTTTACTGTCATTTTACACTCAATTGGCTTCACTCAAAAAATCCAAACACCTACCCACTCTCTTGGTCACACTTTAGACCTTGTGCTGACTTATGGCATTGAGTGTGAAAACGTTACAGTACTGTCTCATAACCCTCTCTAACCCCTTTCTGACCAATTTTTGATAACTTTTGAGTTCTTTTTTACTGAGTACTTAAAATCTGAAAGAAAATATATTTATAGTAAGTGTCTATCAGACAATGCTGGGACAGCCTTTAAAGAATCCATTCCACCTCTAACTTCTTCAGTATTTCAGAGAAATTAACGAGCCATCAACTGGTGTCTCCAGAACATCAACAGCTACAAAAGGCCACCTACACAGACAATGGGAAATCGTCAACTGGCCGACGACCTTAACAGATTTTACTGCAGGTTTGAACAGCCCAGCAACGAGCTCCCATCCAACACCACTCCACACCCATCTGACTATTAGCCACCCATCCAGCCTGCCCTGAAGATCTGCGAGGAAGACGTGCTGAGACTTTTTAAAAAACAGTAAGTCAAGAAGGCCCCAGGTCCTGATGGAATCTCTCCCTCCTGCCTGAGGACCTGTGCAGACCAGCTTGCACCTGTCTTTAATAAGATCTTCAACAGATCACTGGAGCTGTGTGTTGTTCCGTCCTGTTTTAAAAGCTCCACAATAATACCCATTGCTAAAAAGACAACTACCACAGGACTAAATGACTACAGACCTGTTGCCCTGACCTCTGTGGTCATGAAGTCCTTTGAAAGACTGGCTCTCAACCACATTAAGGAAATCACGGACCCCCTGCTAGACCCCCTGCAATTTGCCTATCGGGCCAACCGTTCGGTGGACGATGCAGTGAACATGGGTCTCCACTTCATCCTCCAACACCTTGAACACCCAGGAACTTATGCAAGAATTTTGTCCCTGGATTTCAGCTCAGCCTTCAACACAATTATTCCAGGACAATTACACAGCAAACTGACTGAACTCAGTGTACCAGCCTCCATCTGCCAGTGGATAACTGACTTTCTTACTGGCAGAAAACAGCAGATGAGGCTGGGAAAGTGTACTTCAGTGACCCGAACCATCAGCACGGGCGCCCCACAGGGTTGTGTACTCTCCCCACTGCTCTTCTCGCTGTACACAAAGGATTGTACCTCCATGGACTCCTCTGTTAAAATTCTGAAGTTTGCAGATGACACAACAGTCATTCGTCTCATCAAGGACAGTGATGAGTCTGCTTACAGACGGGTGGTCGATCAGGTTGTCCTTTGGAGCAGTCAGAACAATCTGGAGCTGAACACAGCAAAAACAGTGAAGATGACCGTGGACTTCAGGAGGAGCCCCCCAACCCTGCCAGCACTCACCATCCTACACAAGACTGTGATGGCTGTGGAGTCCTACAAGTTCCTGGGCACAACGATCTCCAAGGACCTGAAGTGGGACAGCAACATCAACTCCATCATCAAGAGGGCTCAACAGAGGATGTACTTTCTGTACCAGCTGAGGAAGTTCAACCTAGCCCAAGAGCTGATGGTGCAGTTCTACACAGCCATCATAGAGTCACTCATCACCACATCCATCACAGTGTGTGGCAGTGCTCTCACAAAACACGACACTTCACTTTTAGAGGAGTCCTATTTATGGAAGAACAGCATGCTTCTGTATAAAAGGACCCTTCGCAAAGCTAGATCTGGATATTTAACATTATTAAAAGAGGAGAATAAGCACAATCCTAGGTTTCTTTTTAATACAGTTGCTAAACTTACCAGAAATGTAAACTCTGTTATATCATCCATTGTAAAGTGCCTTGAGACGACATCTGTTGTAAATTGGCGCTTTATATATAAACTGATTCTTGATTCTTGATATCTAGGTTGTCCACTGGGGGTCACCAGAGTTCTGCTGCAGTTCCTCTCCAGCTGCTCACCTTGCCAGGTGCAGCCACTTGGTGGAAACGAGCTGGACCGGTATAAGAGGAGCGGTGAACCATCTACTCGACGCCTGAGTATTAGTTGCAACCGGTAACCATAACCCTCAGTGGCAGTTTCTAGTTGTCTCTAGTAACTCTAGTTTGAAGATTTAGTCTTTTGTCTCCAGTTCCTCTAGTTGTTTGAGTTTTTTGTAGTACATGTTTCTGTTTATTTGGTACTATGTTTATTTGATACTTGATAAGCATCACCCGTTCTGCTTACCTCTCAGTGGTTCCCTGTCTCCTGTGTCGTTCCCCCCTCCTTCTATGCCGCTCACTGAACTGTTCGTTGCTTGACGAGTTTGGATTCCCGTTGCTGATCATCTCTGGTTCCCTTCCGTCACCCCTTGCCGTTCTCCAAGGTGGTTCAAGATCCACAACCTCAACCCTTTTCAATAAACCTTAAACAACATGACATTTATATTTTACCTTGATCCTGCCAGTCTGTCATATTTTGGGATTTCCAAATGAGGATGTGTGCAATTGCATTTTTTGTCAAGTCTCTTTTAACTAAACTCAAAAATAATTTTCGTAATATGTCATTTTGTGATATTTGAGAGAGAGCTTTGAGGCTAACCTGATGCACAGTTTAATCAGAACATTGTTTTTGATGGCTGATCATGCAGAAACCAAATGTTTGATGTTTAAAATACAGATCTTAGACAAGCATATTTACTCACCCCCAGGATATTTCTCTCCATGGAATTCTTAAAACTGCAATTAAGAATGTATTGCAATGTCTTAAAAACACACCAAAGTGTGTTCCAATAGCAAGCAGGATTTACTTCTAAATTGTAATTAATACATGCTAAAAAAATTGTATCTTTGAGTAGAGGGAACAACTTTTTGGTGTGAAATAATAAAACAATTAGTTAAACTTATGTGGACAAGGTGGTGGTGCTTAACACATGTAAGGAGATACATCATTTGGATACAAAATGACATAATAACATAATACACTGTGCCTATGGGGGTGGATAAATCAGATTGTATTCTAGTGTCAGGAAAAAAAGTCATTAAATTTAAAAAGTACAAGTAAGATTTAATACTTACGGTCCTGAGGAGGGACTTAACACAAGGGAAATATAATGATTAAACCTTGAATAAAAGCAAGTAAAATACGTGTTTCCATTATTATCCTTTTCCAGATATTTAGTTTTAAAATTGTAACAATTAGTTTTTACTGTTCTTCTAAATGGTGAACATTTAACGTAAAATGAAATTGATCCAAATGTTAAAAAAGCTGTTTGAAATGGAAAATATATACATTATTTGAAAGACTCACTGCATCCATTTCGAGGAAAACAACAAAAGATTGTACTTACAAGGTTTTGAAGAGTTTTGCCCCATAACTGTTACAGAAGATTCTCTGCAAAATACAGAAAGAAAAAAAGAAGACATACAATTAATTTCTTTTTCTATTTAAAGTTGTTTTTACATTTGATAAAATAAAACCTTTCCTGTAGCTTTTTTCTGATTATATAGAAGTAAAAGATAACTACCTTTGGGGAAGATGTGCTCTTGCAGAGAAGACCTTTACAGTGCTGCTGAAAGTACGAGTGTAGGGCTATTTATATATATTTTTTCCTGTTTCACTTTCTCTTTAATGGAGCATGTGATTTCTATGAAGAACACTCATTTACAAACTTTGTTTCTATGTAACATGGAAAGAACTTCCATATAGTTTCCCTAAATTTCCAGTGTCTAAAATCAAGAATGTGTAACTAAATATAAACATAGAAGTTAACCAGGAAGGTTAATTACAGGGAGAAGAAAAATTGTTTTTACTTCTTCGTACCCCTTTTCAGACAATTTATATTAATCAATAATCCTTGTCAGATCTCAAGCTACATTTTGTCATGGTCTGTGTTTTTGTTCTCTGTTTAGTTTGCTGTAGTTGTCTTGTTTTACTTTATGATTAGTTATTGTTTTCTTTAGGCTATTTTCTATTTTGGTTGAGTCCTTGTTTTGTTATTCTTTTCTGTTTTATCTAGTTGCCCCTAATCTCTGGCAACATTGCCCTCTGCCTCTCCTCTTCCCTGCTCTGTGTCAGATGTTTAGTTATTCCTCTGTCTCCTTTAGATATAATGGTAGCATTTTTGTAGCTTTGGATGCAAGGGTGAATGAATTGGAACCCACACTCTGCACTGTTGAAACACCAGCAGATAGCAGAGGAACATAAGTCAGCGTGGAGCCAACAAGAACAGGCTGCCCTAGCCGTCCTCCAGCAGATCCCGAGCAGCCGGGACCTCAGTCTGGCTTGGTGACGGTACGCAGAAAGCAATAGTCCCAGAACCTGGCCTAGGGCTCACCACCACCTGTTCACGTTTCTAACAGATTTTCGCCACACACCGACTCACACCCGCTGAGAAGCAGACTTTGGTAATTGGTAGCTCCATAGTCAAAAATGTGGCTTTAGAGAAACTAAGCACTAATAGTCTAATGTTTGTCAGGGGCCAGAACAGAAAACATAAAATCATACCTATACTGCTGGCTAAGGATAATCGTAAATAAAGTAAGATTGTTATTCACGCTGGCAGTAATGACACCCAGTTACACCAATCGGAGGTCACTAAAATTAGTGTTGTTTCGGTGTGTGAGTTTGCAAAAAAAAAAATTGTTGTTTATTTGAAGTAGTGTTAAACACTGATAAAGTCATTATAATGTTACATTTTAACATTCAAGGTGACACTGAATATGACAGCCTAAATGTAGCATTTACTACCATTTTAGACTCAATTGGCTTCATTCAAAAAATCCAGACACCTACCTACTCTTTTGGTCACACGTTAGACCTTGTGCTTATTTATAGCATAGAGTGTAAAAAAGTTATAGTAATGCCTCATAACACTGTCCTTTCTGACCATTTTTTGATAACTTTTGAGTACTCAAATTCTGAAAAAGAATTTCATTATATTAGGTGGCTATTAGACAATTCTGTTAAAACTTTTAAAGAATCTATTCCACCTTTAATTTTTTCAGTTTCTCAGAGAAATGCAGTGGAGGGCAGCAATTCATTTTCATGCCCAACACAAAATGGTGCTCTCGTTCATAGTAGTATGTTCTCACAGCATACTGCATTAGACAATGTAGCCCCTATAAAAAGGAGAGTGATTACTCATAGGAGGTTGGCTTACTGATTTTCTTTTTTTAATTTAGTTTTTATTGAGATTTTCTTCATTTTTATGTCTTCCCTTGTCCTGTTCAGCATCATGGCTAGTAGAATTGGGTTTCTGGCTGCCATAGTTGTGCTTAACAGATTTAAAAATATAGAGCCTCCCTTGCTAACCATACCTTAATTGTTTATTGATTTCTGACATGTTATATAATAAAGCTAAACATGAGTTTCACAGAGTAAAAGGGAACATATAAAAAAATCAATATTCAAAGAGAAACAAGTAAACAAACAAACAATAACAAAAACAAACAAACAAAACAACGGAGCCCAAAAACTAGCTGCTACTAGATCGCTCCTGAAGCATCCATGGGAAACTGGGAAATGGTAATGAATTATACCTGTCGAGAGCGGAAAGCAGAGCAAATCAGCAATGTTTGCAGCACAAAAACGTAATAAATAAATTCAAAATATGAGGGAAATTTGATGTTATTAATAAACTAATTGGCACAGTTAAAGTATTGGATATATAGAGATTGCAGAAATTGTGATGTAGGTCTTACATGAATAATGCTCAGCCATTGGTACAGAAGGCCACTGCCACCCACCTCCAGGAGCTCAGAGGGAGCACAAGATCCAGGACACCGGGGCCACGAAAGAGCACAGAGACAGCCCTCTGCAGGGACAGCACGCACCCACCAAGAGGACAGCAGAGGGGGTCCCGGGTAGAGCCCTCACGGTTGCGGAGTTTAGCCCCCAATGTACCAGGAGCAGCGCCCTACCCGTTCCCGCCAGGCCCTGGTTGCCCAAGCGCGGGCTAGGGCTGGGATCCTGGGTTGGAACCAGCCTCTGGTGCAGCCCATTGGGTGGACCCCGGGAAAAAAAGCGCCCCCACCAACACCGTCTCCACTGCCTCAAGCCCGCAGACCAACCCCCCCCCCACCCCAGATAGCACCCAGGAAACAGGGACGCGGGAAAATCACTCCCCTCCGCCCTCTGGCCCCAAATGTTGATAACTAGGTTGTAATTAAAATGGTAGGGGAGGGTATGTGGAGAGAAGCATGCCACAGTTTGCGGACAGCAGAGCTCCTCCCCAGCCCCACCCCAACCGCAGGCCCTCAGTGTCAGGACATGCCAGGATCCGGAAGCCGTGCAGAACCGGCAACATGATCCGCACACTCCAGCTGCCGCACAGCCCCCCGCCTCCAACCGCCCTCTAATAGTGACTAATGTGCTATGAAGAATGAGAGAGAGTGGTTCGTGGAGTGTGGCAAAGGTCTACTTCACTCATCTCCAGAAATCACACCTCCCCCCAAAGACCCTAAGTGTGTGGATGAGTATTGTGGACTTGAGCCAGAGAGGAGAGGGGAGTAGGATGTTTAAGACTGGGATTAGAGGCGCTGCCCCTGGATGATGTGACAAGATGGTTCGAAAAGGCGCCCCCAAATAATGGTGATTACTGACCCATTAGGGTCACTAATCACCATTATTTGAAGTCATTGACGGTCCGGAATCCTCCACATACAGGCTGTATGGAGGCTCTACCACTGTATGTTAAAGCTTTGTACACTTTTCTGTTGACATCCATAGCCTGATCCTTAGCCTTTGTCCCAAACTCTGTTATTTTCCACAGCTTTGAACCTGTGACATTGCTGTCTTTGTAGGAGTCGTTTAAGGTAAACAGATTATCCAGAGGATGTTATTTCACATCATTTTTGTGTGACAAACATAACAGCAGCAGCACAGAGTCCTTAATACATTTTCTGTAATGAAATTTATTTCATCGAAATGAAATGAAATAGAGTGTGCAACACTTTTAAATAAAAATCTGTACAAATCAGGTCAAGCCTGTGTACTTCTAAGATAAATTATCTGGTAAACTAAGCATTATTTAATAGCTTTAAACTATTTGCAGGTCTTGCTAATGCACTAATGCACAACAAAATAGTTTTAAAATGAATTGCTTGGAGTTATGTTCTAAAGCTGTTGTGAACATGGAAACTACTCTACTCATATTAATACTCTCTCTTTCTCTTATCTCTTCTGTCCTCCTTTCTTAGCCTGGTGTGGTGAAGCAGTGGGGAGGTGCCTAACCAGCATAGTGTCTCTGATGGCCATCATAAACTTTTACACACACACACACACACACACACACACACACACACACACACACACACACACACACACACACACACACACACACACACACACACA
>JAVLVB010000674.1:178780-190618 GCA_032876305.1 Orestias chungarensis | reverse complement strand
AAATTAGAAGCACAGGATACTGAAATAAAAGAGTTTATAGCAGCAGTTGTAGAACGTCACTGGAAGCATCTCAGCCCATGTTCTCATCCAAGAAGCTGTCTCAGCTAACAGAACGCCAGCCCAGGTGTGGTTACTATGGAGAGAAGAACACTAAGAGAAAACAAAAGGTTAACAAGGTTGAAATAACGGTAACTAAGTAAATTGGACAAAGGAAGAAACTAGCAGAACTGTGGCGAACTGAGCCGGGATCCAGGAAGCGGTGAGGCACTCAGAGGTTCTTCGTTCTGACCTGAGGAGGAGCACAGCGGAGTATGAGCACCGGGAGATAACGAGCACAGAAAAACAACAACTTGATGCAACGAGAAATAGGTTCAAGGAGGAAGTTTTAAACTTGAAGAGCTCAGTGTACACAAGACTAGTTTGGCACAAGAGATAACGTTACCAGTAGTAACAAACACTCAGGCGATGAGAAGCTAGTCACCCACTTCTCTTATACTGCTCCAGCTCCTGATTAGATGTGGAACACGTGCGCGAGGCACAGGCGTTCAGTGCGCTCCAGCCAGGATGAAAGGACTGAGATGACCCTCAGAGGACAACCTGCAAAACAACAACAAGATCCTCCTCCTCTCTGACAATGGGATAATATATGTAGCTAATAAAGGGTATTTGGAAGGTGAACTCCCGGGGTAGAAGGAAACTTGAGAATGGAGCAGAGTTCTTCGACCATCAGGACAGTAATTTTAAACTTCTGGCCAGAGCCGCATTTGTTTCAAATCAAACAATATTCATGTGTACGAATGGCAAAAAGTTCAAGTAACATTTTCACACTTGAACCACATTCTGAGGTATATTTAATACATCAAGCCTTTGGCAGGCTCCTAATAAAATGGCTTGGCAGCGATGTAATTACTATTAGTGCAACAAGTGTATATTTTTTAGGATTTTTTGAAACTAAGGAAGGATTTTGAAACTAACGAATGGTGCACAAGTAAAGAATCATCAGGTCAAATGTCAGCTTATGCAAATTTAAAGCTCATAAAAACAGATAATTTGCACTCTATTTGATGCCTGTGTTCAATAAGTTCAATAGAAAATGTTTAAGCATAGTTTATGTGTTCTAAAGAAATGTACTGCACAGCATGACAACATTCTTAAACTGACCTGTTTCAATCTTTTAGTAAAATAAACTGCATTTTCATTGTATATTGAAGTTGTAACGACATCATGAATTTAATATCTGAAACCCTTTGAAAATATTTATGCTATCCTAAGCTCTTCTGAAGGTCAAAATCATCTTTTAATGTAATAAATTATGAAATTTTGTTGTTAGCCAATTGTGGTTCACCTTTTTTGCAACTACCCACCTGGCGAAATTCTTGAAATGTCCTTTAAAAGCAATGTTGCTTTGCACTTGCTATCCATCTGGCACAGAACACTAAACTTTGCCTGCTCAGATTTAGTCCTGCTCATCAATCAATATTTCCTCCTCCTCCGAACTTGAGATAATAAGTAACTCAGAAGTAATAATAATTCCCTGATAGGTTTCTCTCTCCCATGATTGCTGTGGTAACAATACTATT
Source organism: Orestias chungarensis (assembly GCA_032876305.1). Taxonomy (NCBI): domain Eukaryota; kingdom Metazoa; phylum Chordata; class Actinopteri; order Cyprinodontiformes; family Cyprinodontidae; genus Orestias; species Orestias chungarensis. Next base: position 189,038 of record JAVLVB010000674.1, on the reverse strand, counting down.
GTAAACAACACCTATAGTATGGCAAAACATCTTGACAAACATTACAGAGGGGTTTCAAAAGAGGCTGGTATTAACACCAGGATAGTCATTTTACTGTGGATTCGACAAAGGGTTTGTCTTATTTTTGTTTCATAAGATTAAATAGGACTGTTGAAATAACTGGAAAAACAGATAGAAGAAGGTTGAACACCACAATAAGTAATATTTTACTTCATATGATACATCCTCAGACACACATTCATGTGTGGAGATACATGACTCAGGTATCTATGAATTAAGAACTGTGATCAGGCTCTTGATTCTGAAATATCGACAACAATTAGTAAACATGAAAGATAAAAAAATATATACATATAATATATACTTGACAAAAAAAATTATGCAAAAAATGACAGATTGCATTTATTTTGTGTATTTTATTGTGTATTTTGTTAGTCTATCTTATTTTATTACATACCACTATGACATTTATCTTTTTAGTTCAATAAGAGTTCTGCATACTTTATTAATTTTTCGATTTTATAACTTACAACATTTGTCTTGTTCCAATATTTATATGTATATGTTTTTGAAATTCATGCAAATATGATTACTGTATCTAAAGAATGTCTTTCTCAAAACAAACTTTTTGTAATATTTAAAGATAGATGTTAGCCATGTCTTAAAGAAATAGCACAAAACCTCTGAAGTGGTATTTGTGAAAGTAATGTCAATATAAGTTCCTTTATCTGCTGTACAGAAATTTCATATTGATTTAAGCTTGATAAAAGTTAATTAGAAGAGGGGAAAGGCTAATTGCACTTTCATGTTCATGTTAGCAATCTGAATCACATTGATGTCAATCGCCCATGTTAGCTCATACCTAACAAGTATGAGGAGTTGCCATTATTTCATATCCCTGTGATTTGACATTTGTCTTTTAAGTGACACTACTATTAGTTTAAACAGGAACTTCAGAATCAGAAAATTGAAATCCAAAGAATTTTAGGTAAAAAATCTTTTTATGACCCTAAGACCCCCCCCACCCCAACCCCTGCTACTGCCTAACAAAATACTATCTAATAGAATATAATATAATAGAAGTACTGTATGCATCCCAGCAGGGAAATTACTTCGCAGTTCCAGAATCTACAGTGAACACTGTCATTCACAAGAGGGAAGTTTCTTTAGGAATTGTACAAATCACAGTTTTTCGTACTGGTTAAATGTTTTCCACTCACTGGTTGGTCTCACATTGTAGACTCCATCTTTTTTTTTAAAGCAGAAGAATAGCCAAGAGATTTGATTCATTTTTCCCATATAGACTTAAAGTGCTACAGATAGGACACACTAAATATTTTACTAAATATAAAAATTGGATATTTATATTGAAAGAACCTAGGTCTGCTTTAAGTCCCAGAATGTGATGCACAGTGCTCAACTCTGGCTTAAACATTTATTCAGTATGTTGCACCCGTTGCACATTCACAGATTTTTATAGGAAGTTTTAACGTATGATAGTCACCTATCAGAACAGTGGACACCATGTGTTATGAGTGAAATATCGCAGTATGTGCTCCTATCTTTAAGTAACAACACAAAGTGAGCTGTGAATTTTAAACTGAATACATCAACATTTAAACCTTTATTTCCTGCCTTTATAATCTCATTTTGCAGTATTTATATCAGCAGTACAATACAACAGTGATTCAAGGATTCAATCTTCACACTTGAAAACATAATATGTCTAACCGTATTCATACAGAATTTCAACAGAACAGAGGCAGAAAGATTTTTTGGCAGATTAATTTGACCTCTGTTAGTGTTTGGAGACAAGGTGTGCCAGATTTGTCCTTTCTGACACCTTCGTTCTATGAAGTGGGAGTAACAAAATTCCCTTTGATCCATCCAAAGGTACAGTTTGATGGAAGCTGGAATGCCAAGCAGCTGGGTGAGTGAATGAGCTGCTAGGTTTACAGCAGTCTTGTGCCAAGGTAAGTGAAATTATACAAAAATACATTTATTTTAATAGGAGTGATGTCTCTCATCATACCAAGGTAGCTAAAAAGGTATTTCTATCTTTGCATGGTAGAATGTCATTAAAAAGCACTTTGATCTCAAACTTAAAGTTTCAGTCCGCAATAATCCACTCAATTTGAAAATCAAAGACTTCTTCACTTGCTCCAGGTATTGTCAGTTGATCAAATTTTCGAATATTCTACATTGTGCACTTACAACTGAAGCTTCTTAGAACATTTTTAAAATGTAAAAATGTCTTTCTGGTTGGTATTAATGCAATATTTTAACACTCGATACTATGACAGGGACAGATTCTGTACCCTCAGCAAACAAAAAGCTTTTCATGTTTCTTACACACTGCTCTCATCTTTGTCTCTTTGTGTTTTGCCCTGTTTGCGGTTCTCTGTTTCTTTCCCAGGCTGAGAGAATTCCTTCCCTTCTTTTTCACAGTGCTTTGTTCCATTATGTAACCTCCCTAGGTCACACAGGGGTAGCTGTGTGGAGCTGAAGGCCAGGGGTGGGATGGTGTTCACCAGAATGAGCTGAAGAGGTTTCTTTTCTGGTTGATACTGGCAGTGAATGTATCGCATGAAAGCTGTGCGGTATGTTTTGTTAAAAAGTGTGTACACCAGTGGGTTGACAGCTGAAGACAAGTATCCAATCCAGACAAAAATGTTCAGCAGGCCCTCCATAACCTCTGCGTGACATGTGTTGTGGTGGCAAACAACCATTAGTACGTTTGTGATGAAAAATGGACACCACATGACCACAAATAGGAAAAACACAACTCCCAGCACCTTTGATGCCTTCTGCTCATTGCTTATAGATTGCATGGTGCGTTGTCCGAACATTGAACCAGAAATACTCCCACGAGCACCACCGAGCCCAGTGCTGCTTCCTCTTCCTTCGACATCTCGGCTTATGGAACGCCTGAAGAGTTTCTCAGAGGATAAGGAGCTTTGAGGAAAGAAGCTAAGTGTGAACGTCGTGCTCCATTTGGGCCGTGGAACAAGCTGGTCCAAGCAGAGTGTGGCTTCATTCTGGAGGGTGCGGATTGTCAAAAAGTAGGTGATGATCATGATGGTTAGAGGAACAAAGAAGGCAATGAAGGAGCCCGCTAACACAAAATTGTCATCTGTCAGAAGGCAGTTTCCATTTTTAAGCACTTTGGTGTGGTCTCTGAGTCCCAACACAGGAATCGGCATTGAGATACCTGCAGAAAGAAAGAAAATAAAACCCATGTCAGAAAAAAAAACTGTTCGGTGACCTGCAAAAGTATTCATACCTTTTTTCCACTTCAAACTACAATCTTCAGAAGCCTAAGTAGGGTACACAACTAAAATGTGGAAGAACTGACTGCACGTCACCCTGAGTAAAGTATCCTTATGGTGAAATATGGAGATTGCCGAAAAATGCTTCTGGGGTTTTTCTTTATGAGGGAGAGAATTTGGTTGGCATTAATGAAAAGAGGAATAGAGTTGAATAGATGGTCAGATGGTTCTGGAATAAACCAGATTACAATATATTATTGTGCTCAAGTAACCTACCTAGATCCAATTCTAATTTAGATTATGTAACATGACTAAAAACCTATTTTCACCTTCTATGTAGTTCGACTTAGCTTACATTTTTTTTACACACACGATTGTGTAGGGTTGTGTAGCCCAAAAAGGCTTGCAGGTGTAGCAGTCCTAAACATCGAACTAAGGAAAGAAAAATGTAGCATTTGATACATTTTGTCAAACAAAAAAGAGTTTTTTAAAAATATGTAGTAAAATATCATTAGTCATAATTGCCTGACAAAAACAGCAAAATGACAATATCCTAAAAACGTTGTAATAATAAAAATGTTAGTATACTATTTCCATTTGTTAGCTTTTAACTGACCTTTTCTCCTAGGGTTAAGATGACCACAGCATTTTACTTGTCATTCTTTTCCTCTGTCAATATCTTATCTTCCAACTTGTATCTGTCTTGTTGCCCAAAATTGAAAATAGAGAAAGGGAATACTGTTTGATGTTTTTTATGGTGATGATGAACTCTCCAGATCTACTACATTATTTTATTTGCTGTCCTAAAATGTCTATATCAGCTGCTTAGTTTTGCCCAATGTTAATAAACAAAATTAAATTTAGGTTTACCTTATAAATTTGTTTATTTTATTATCTTTAGGATTGAAGAAGATAAACTTAGCAATATCCCCCTGTATGTTCACTTTACCAGCTCATAAAAAACAAAAGGCTAGAGCTGAAACAAGGTGAAAGATACTACAGCTGTATGGTAGGGACAGGCTAGAGATCAGCAGTTCTGGCAGATTTATGTTATTTTGGAACTTTGTTTTATGAACACTATACTATTTGTATTAGACTTTGCAGAGCAGAAACAAAGTCCACAGGCCACAATAACCAATACTTAAATAATACTGCGTTTTTGTTACTAAGAATCATGAAGCAGAATGTCTCTGTTGTGCGGAATGATTCAGAGAAAGTGTAAGGGTAGCTTGTCATTTCTCCAGTTAAAGGTATAGGAGAGGATCTTTTTAATAGAAAAATTTCAATGGAAAATCCCATTGAAAATGAGAGCTAATCAAAAACGACAGGTGGTGAAAAATAAATGGCTGTCAATGCGGACATAAAATTTACGCAATGACGTATATCACTAATGTCCCCACCCACCCGACCCGTACAATGCGCGCTCATGTTTTAATTAGCGCAATGCGCAGATTGTTGTTTAGGAAGTAAAATGGGACGGACAAGACGCATCATTCACCATTGAATAATAATAATAATACTAATAATGTATACTTTATTGATCCCGTAGGAAATTGTTTTTGGTGTAAACCACACCAAGGCAGCCATTTTGTAGGCGCCAGGTAGGCAGTAGCGCAAACGGTCTGACCTAAGGACCCACACTGGATGCTGTGGTGTATTTTGCTCTCAGCTGGATTCAAACACATGACCTTTGGATTGTAAGTCTGGTGGCATTTCAATGGAGCTATCCAGCCGCTTGAAGAGAGATTCTCCCCGTACGTGCTGACGACGCGCGCGCTAGCAATATCGGGGCGTTACTGGAGATGAGGTGGTGCATGTACAGTATTGCGAAAATGAGAATGAGCTGAAGATCCTCTCCTATATCTTTAAAAGACTACATCTTTAAGTAATTATTATATTAAATTGTTCAGAAATTTCTTTGGTCGTTTTAAGATTTTTAATAATTTTTTATTTGTCTCTGTCAAAGATACGTGTCTTTACAACCATTTTAGCCCTCACTCTGTTCCAAAAGTATATTTGCCATCGATATATTTTTCATGCATGCTTTCCAGTTGTTCCTTGGTATCAAAAACGTGGTCATAAACAAGGAATGGACATGGGACAATTCCTAGCATAATGCTTTTAATAATTTGGGACTTGGGAAGAAGGCAGAGGAACAGGTGGAGATCATAAGCACTGATAAGGGGCTGTGGTTGGAGCAGGATAGGTGCAGACATGAGTAAAAACAAACCAGTCCAGCTGCCAGGATCATGTTACACATTCTCACAGCTTTGGCTGGTGGGGTATGAGTAACCTGTCCACATGTGAGCCTGGATCTTTAGAGCTGGGGAGCTTCACCAGCCTCTATATAATTCTGCTGCACATCTTTATAGTGTAGTTCAGTTTATAATGATTGATCAGGGGAAGCCGCTGACACAAATAGAAAACATTTTTAACAAACCCAATGAAAAATAGTTAAAGAATTTTCTTAAAATGGGATCAATATTAAAACTTCTGATTTCCAATAAAAACACAAACTCCACCAAACCATATCAAGACTGGATCTCTATTGCTTTCTATGGTCGAGCAGTTGTTAAAAATTGTACCAAGGTATTGGTATAATGTTGTACCGCCTCAACAAAAGTTCCATAGATTAAATGGCATGGTAGACGCTCTTTTCTAAAATCAATTAACATTTCTTTGGACCTTAATGTAAAAATATAAGCTCTTTAACCAGCCAATAAAACCCTGCAACACAGAATAATAGTCCTTCTCAAAAAGCAGAGACACCATTACAGAATCTTAATCAAACTTTATGATATGCCTGCCTTTATTACAACTCTGGCACTCATTAATGTATAAAATTGGTGACAGGACACAGCCCTAAGGGGAGGAAATAGAAGATAAAGTACATCAAATAAAACTCCATTGACCCTTACACCTTCAGCTGCTAAGGAGTAGAGTTTTCCAAGACCAGTTGTATATTTCAACAGCAATGCATAAAATTTATTACAGTGATCTTTTTTTTTCAAATTTACCAAACAACAAATTTTAAGAATTAAGAATTTATTTCCTATCATTGTTAGTGTCCCTGACTGCATTTCACTGGTTATGTGCCAGGATATAGCAGTTGTGTATTCTTTATGTCCTGGATTAAAATGTAAATAATGCACGCGACATGAGACTGGGAATACCATGCATGGAGGAAATACAATCTTGTAAAGATGATAATGAAAATGTGTTTTGGCAACTAACTAATTTCACTTTCAGTTTTAACATAAACTCCTGGAGTTTCCTCCCGGTAAATGTTTGAAAAGTTGTGTCTTACTGGTAAAAGGAGGTATATAGAGTGAAAGAAGTTGTCGACAACCAGTACTTTTATTCACAAAAATATTACTATTATCCAACTGACTAAATTACTGTAAACATTTAGAACATTCTAGAGAAAAACTAACAAAGCTTCAGTTGATAAATAAAGGTTGCACTAAGGAAGCTGGCAATATAACTAAAAGAGGAAAAGAAAATCTGGAAGAAGGCCAAATGGCCAGAGTCCACACAGATCTATTGTGCAGCCAGTCTACCCTACGAACCTCCACTACCCTACGGAAGTGGAGGAATTTACTGCCCATTGACAGAAAAGGTCTGTTATCCTGTGACGCACGAACTTAAAGTGTGTTAACCGTCTGTGGTCATAGTCAGGATGCCAGCTTGGGTAGCTGAGAAATCTCGGGGGTTGATTTCAATGGAATTGTGGGAGCCTGTGATGCAGATGGATAGACTCAGTGCAGGAACGTATGATCTTGAGGCATGGAGGACAGGAGCTTAGACTAGAGGCCTTCCATGCAGAATTTCAGTTTCTGGAGGTCTTAGGGGCCAGATGGGTGACTGAAACATCAGTTACAACCCTCAGAGATGGCTTGGCGATAGGCTTTGTTTTGCAGACAGAGAATAGACCTTCTGAAGTTGAGCTGAATGCATAAATAAACTGCATGAAAACTGAAATGGAAAGGGACTACCTAAGAGTAAATGTAATGATTGAGCTTCAAAACCTTGAAGCATGCAACAGCTAGAGGTAAGATGATCTTATTTATGCATGAATAGAGATGAGAAAGATGACAAAAAGGTGATTGTGTTTTTATGACTTTTTCTTTAACCAAGTGTTTCTTTTTATGTAGCAAGCTACTGGCTGAGAAATGGGAAAATAAAAATTATTATCACCAGTAAAATAATGTTGGAATAAAATGAAATACATTTAGCTGAAGTACTAATCTTTCTGTAACCCTCTCCAAATTGTTAAATAGCCTGGACTGTTGGTGTGCCATGCTGGTACAAACGGTAGATATTTGTTCACAGTACGTTTATAGTCACTGTAATAAAGTTGGTGATATTTTATCTGGCTATTTGTGTTTACTGGTTTTCAATTTACATTTCTATGAGCCCATTGGTTTTGAAAGTTATAGGAGCACAGTCATATTTTAGAGGCTCCAACAACCTGTAGGCTACAGGTCACCTCAACACTGTTAGTATGGCATATTTTGTGATGTAACAACTTACACAATGACATAATGGTTTTTAAAACACCCGCAGATAGCCGAGGCCTATTAGCTAGCGTGGAGCCAACAAGAACAGGCTCCCCTAGTGATCCTCTAGCAGTTCCCATGCAGCTGGGTAATCAGCCTGGTTGGGTGACTGTACGCAGAAAGCATAGTCCCAGAACCCAGAAATAGTTTAAAGATCAATCTAAAAAGAGCTAATCCTGAAAATCTCATAAAGATAAAAAAACTCAGATGAAACAAAAATGAACAACTATTAAAGTGTGGCTTATTGAACATTAGATCTCTCTCGTCAAAGTCCTTATTAATTAATGATTTCATTCTTGATAATCAAATTGATTTGCTTTGTCCCACAGAAACCTGGCTGCAGCAAGAGGATTATGTTAGTATCAATGAATCAACTCCCTCTAATTATTCAAACTTTCACATTCCTCGAAGTACTGGGAGAGGTGGAGGAGGAAGCATTTTTCAATCAGATTTATTAATTAATCCCAGGCCAACTAATTGTTAGAGTTCTTTTGAACAATGACCCTTAGCCTTCCTCATCCAACCTCTAAAAGATTTAGACCACTTCTGTTTGTTATTTTGGATCGTCCGCCAGGTCCTTACTCTGAAATTTTTATCTGAACTAGTGTTAAACACTGATAAAATAATTATAGTGGAAGATTTTAACATTCATGTTGACACCAGAAATGACAGCCTAAATGTAGCCTTTACTGCCATTTTAGACTCAATTGGCTTCACTCAAAAAATCCAAACACCTACCCACTCTCTTGGTCACACTTTAGACCATGTGCTAACTTATGGCATTGAGTGTGAAAAAGTTACAGTACTGCCTCATAACCCTCTCTTTTGAGTTCTTTTTCACTGATTACTTAAAATCTGAAAGAAAATGTCTTCATAGTAGGTGTCTATCTGTCTATGCTGTTACAGCCTTTAAAGAATCCATTCCACCTCTAATTTCTTCAGTATCTCAGAGAAATGCAGTGGAGGGCAACAAATTAATTTAATGCCCTACAGATTGATGCTGTTGTTCATAGTATTACATCTTCACTGCGTACAACATTAGACAACATAGCCCCCATAAAAAGGAAAGTGATTACTCACAGGAAGTTGGCCCCCTGGTTTAATTCAGAACTTACCAAGAAAGGAAAACACCAGGAAATTGGAGAAGAAATGGCGGTTTTCGCTTTTAGAGGAGTCCTATTTATCCTGGAAAAACAGCGTGCTTCTGTATAAAAGGACCCTGCGCCAAGCTAGATCTGCATATTTTACATTATTAATAGAGGAGAATAATAACCCTAAGCCTTCAACTTGTATGTTGGATCCATTCCCGACAAAATTGTTGATGACTTTAAACCTTCTGCTCTTGAACTCTGAAAAGACAGAAGCTGTTATATTTGGACCTGAACCTCTAGAAAAGAAATTGCTTAGTCAGCCGCTTGACCTGGATAGCATCAGGTTGGTGTCTGGTGACAATGTAAAGAACCTTGGGTTCATTTTTGATCAGGAAATGTCTTTTAAGTCCCATATAAAACAGGTCTGTAAGATTTCCATCTTTCACCTTAGGAATATAGCAAAAATTAGAAATATTCTCTCTAGGACAGTTGCTGATTAAATAGTCAATGCATTTCTTACTTCAAGGCTGGACTATTGTAACTCTTTATTAGCAGGAAGTTCACAAAATGCAATTAAAAGTCTACAGTTGGTCCAAAATGCTGCAGCAAGAGTTCTGATAAAACTTAAAAAGAGAGATCATATCTCCCCAATTTTAGCTTCCCTTCATTGGTTCCCTGTCAAACTTAGAATAGATTTTAAGATTCTTCTTTTGACATATAAAGCCCTCACTAATCAAGCTCCATCGTATATCAGAGATCTGATTACTCCCTATGTCCCTAACAGAGCTCTTTGCTCTCAGTCTGCAGGTTTACTGGTGGTTCCTAGAATCTCTAAAAGCACAATTGGAGGCAGATCTTTTAGTTATGAGGCTCCTCTCCTGTGGAAACAGCTTCCAGCTTTAGTCAGTGAGGCAGACACCCTTTCTAGTTTCAAATCTAGGCTTAAAACTTTCCTGTTTGGTAAAGTTTATGGCTAGGAAGAGGTAGAGAAGACAGCCTAATCCAGTTGGGGGAGGAACTCAGTCTTGACGAACGGTTCTCCTTTGCTTTACCTGCTTCATGTCTCACTCTACAGGGTTAGTGTCAGGAAGCTTTCAGCCAGTGGTTGTTGTTTTGATTCTCTGCAGGGGGGCGTTTGGAGGCTGAGTCTGGGATGGCCGTCATGTGATCCATCACAGGTGTGGACGGTGTCATTGATTTCCCACTCAGCTTAAAAGGAGTGGGTCTCCAGTCATTCACCGCCAGATTTTTACTTTCTCATGGTACTCTCTAGCCCTCCTGCAACCTGCTCGTGTAGATTACTGTAAGAATCTGTTTTCCTTGTGCTCATCCTCGTCCC
>JAVLVB010000674.1:136474-153348 GCA_032876305.1 Orestias chungarensis | reverse complement strand
ATTTAGCTTTCTGTCTTTTCAAACCCCCAGTCGGTCGTGGCAGATGGCTGCTTGTACTGAGCCTGGTTCTGCTGGAGGTTTCTTCCTGTTAAAGGGGAGTTTTTCCTCTCCACTGTCGCTACATGCATGCTCAGTATGAGGGATTGCTGTAAAGTCAACGACAACACAAGCCATTGTTTCTGCCTGCTGATTCCAGAGGGGTGAATGCTGCAAGTCAATGGCTCGATACAATCTGCTGGGGTTCCTTAGATTGGAAACTTTTACAAATTGATTTGTTAGAATGTATCCTTGATTTTAATTGATTTTTTGTAAAGTGCCTTGAGACGACACCTGTTGTAAATTGGCGCTATATAAATAAACTGATTCTTGATTCTAGATGAGGGTAGGAACGTAGATCGACCGATAAATCAAGAGCTTTGCTTTTTGACTCAGCTCTCTCTTCACCATGACAGACCGGTAAAGCGCCTGCAACACTGCAGACGCCACACCAATCCGTCTATCGATCTCCTGCTCGACTGCAAACTGCTCCGGCGAGAGCTGCAGATCACGAGCCGATGAAGCCAAAAGGACCACATCATCCCAAAAAGCAGAGATGCAATCCTAAGGTCACCAAATCGGGTCCCCTCAACACCTTGGCTGCGCATAGAAATTCTATCCAAAAAAGTTATGGACAGAATCAGTGTTGGCAGCCTTGGCGCAGTCCAAGTCTTACCGGAAATGAGCCCGACTTACTTCCGGCAATGCAGACCAAGCTCTGGCACCGGTCATACCCCTGTATGACCAAACAGGACTTCATCTTCAGCCTGACAGCATCTCTCATCGCTGGTGTCCACCAGTGGGTTCGAGGATTGCCGCCACGACAGGCACCGACAACCCTGCGACCGCACATCCGGTAAGCCGCCTAGGCAGTGGAAGCACGCAACGTGGCCCATCTGGACTCAATGTCCCCCACCTCCCCCGGAACTTGTTTGAACATCTCGCGGAGGTGGGAGTTGAAGCTCCTCCTCACGGGGGACTCTAACAGGCGCTCCCAGCAGACCCTCAAAATTCGTTTGGTTCTGCTGGGTCTGACCGGCATCCTCCCCTACCATCGGAGCCAACTCACCACCAGTTGGTGGTCATTCGAAAGTTCCGCTCCTCTCTTTACCAGAGTGTCCAAGACATGCAGCCGCAGATGAGACAACACGACAACAAAGTCAATCATCGAACTGCAGCCTAGGGTGTCTTGGTGCCGATAGCACATATGGACACCCTCATGCCTGAACATGGTGTTAGTTATGGATAATCCATGACGTGGACAGAAATCCAATAACAAAACACAGCTCGGGGTCAGACCGGGAGGGCCATTTCTCCGAACCACACCCCTCCAGGTCTATCTGTCATTGCCCACATGATTAAAAATGTGATATAACATTTAAGTTCTTTACCAGATGTGAATTATAAATTCAAAAACCTAGTAACAAAATGCTAAAAAAATTATATATTTGTTCTTCAGCTTCAATTAGTAGTCTAAATGAAAACAGAATGTGATCTTATAAAATATATGAGAAGGTCAAAACATAGGTGACATCACCACGACCACATTTGACATTTGACAATACATTTAATTTATCTTTGGGAAGTACTTTTTTATTGAGTAATTAAGTATAAGGTCAATTTTTCATAAAGGTTTTATATAAGCAAAAAGAAACAAATGTCATTTTTATACACTATACACTTATTTTAGCACACATGGCTTACAAAGTGGTAAACAAATTTTGCAAGGCGTTAGCATCAAAAGTAACTCTGACGTGGTTTCTATGCCTTTATATATAATTGGTACCATGTGACCTAATATCCTAAGATTTTCCCTCCTTGTACTCCAGCTTCCTCCCACAATCCAAAAACATGATTGTTGGGTTGATTTGTCTCTAAATTTGTCTTAGCTGTAAGTTTGGGAGTGCACGGTTGTCTGTCATGTTGCTCTGTGTTGCCTGGTGCCCTTTCCCTGCTGTCCACTGACTGCTGGAGAAACGTACCATTCCCCCTATTACCTTCCAAGAATAAACAGGTGTAGCAGGTATGGGTATTAAGTGCTGTTATTGGGCCTTGTTTGAGATATGAATGTCCCAAAAAAATTAAGCAAAACCTCTATAAAACAATTTGCCATTCCAACTATATGGATAATGATATAACGTTTGTAAGCATGATTTCATAAATCTCTTAACAATGTTTTACTTTAAGTAAATGAATAATCCAATGCGGGGAAATAAGAATACAACAAAGTTTATGGCATGTCAACAAAATAGCTGTAGCAACAATCGAAGAGACAGTGGCTGTTAATTGTAAACCAAGATTTCCATAGTTTTGTATCTGTTAAATAAAATTATTAACCACTCTCTGCAAACTGTTCCCTTATGTATTTTGCAGGTACTTGCAAAATAATAATAATAATAATAATATTAAATTTTTTTTGTCAGTATTGAAACTTATCTTTCAAGCCCAAGGTTATACTTACAGGGGCAATTTAAGTTGTACGAAATGGAGCAATATTTTAAAAACTCCATTACTACACATTACTTTTTGTACAAAAGAGTCTTTCTTCTGCTTCCATTTACTGATGCTATGTGTAGTACAATCGCTGTATGATTTAAACTAATTTTAACACATTTAAATGTTTTTTGTAGATTTTTTTTAGCCTTTTTAATTTTTCCTTAGATACTGATTGGTTACTTAAATGATGAATAGTGAACATGTTATTTTTGTTATTCCACAGTTTTCTTAAAATGGATATTTAAAAAATAATGAATAAATGGAAAGGTTCTGCAGCTGATGGTTGTGTGACATCTCTGTCTGGTTTTCTTTATGTAAGGTTTCCTTTTAGATCAATTCCAATATTTCTCATGTCTGTTTATATGGTGTCCTGCTGTGCTCCAGGCTCTTATGTTTTAACATTAATGAATGCACTTTGGGAGGGAGAAGGCAGAGTGCTTAAATGAAAGTCTGCAGTGTGACTGATAGCACCACATTTACATACAACTAGGACTGCCCCTGGGTGACCAAAGGCTACAATGTATTTCGACATTTTCTTCACAAAGAGGCTGCCGGTTACAGCACAATGTTCTATGTGTTTAGCCAAGTATCACAGTTATTTTTTTCCTTTTGCTTGTTCGCCTTCAACAGTGAAATGCTTCAACTGCAGTGTTTACATATGTGGCATACATAATTGAGCAGGTAGGAATGAAAAGTATGTACCATACAGGTTTTTGAATCGAGCATTTAGAAAGGTACAGATTTTTCTATATTTTACAATTGAATACTATTCCCAGGCTACAGTTAACTTTAACAATCTTGCACTAAATGTTTCTGCTGGAGGTTTCTTCCTGTTAAAGGGTTTTTTTCCTCTCCACTGTCGCTACATGCATGCTAAGTATGAGGGATTGCTGTAAAGTCAACAACAACACAAGCCATTGTTTTGGTCTGCTGATTCCAGATTCAAGTCATTGCTGCGAGTGAATGACTTGATGCAATCTGCCGGGGTTCCTTAGAATGGAAACTTTTTCAAATCGATTTGTTTATGATGTATCTTTGATTTTAATTGATTTTCTTGTAAGATGCCTTGAGACGACATCTGTTGTAAATTGGCGCTATATAAATCAACTGATTCTTGATTCTTGACTTCGTAACTCATCTGAGAACTGTGATCTCTGCACTCTTTTATCTGATATAATGTGCCTAATTCCCTCACTGTTAGACTAATAATTTCTTTCAAAGACAATGCACTCTAAATTGTCCTGATTTGCTTCGCTCTTTTTGTTCATTTTTTTAGTGTTTTTTAAGACACGATGGGAACGCCTCCTATGAAGTAAGATCGCTGTCAAGAAAGTGTATGCATAACATTCGTATTTGTATTTATATGTCAATAAACTTGTTCCACCCAAAATTCTGCTAAAATATCTTTGAGTCTGAGAGTATAAATCTAAAAGTTGAGTGTAAAGCCCAGTGAAGTTATTGCAACATTTTTTTTACTCGTACCCACAAAGTAGCATTTATGTCCACAGAGAAAAGAAGAGTTCATAGTTGTAGAAATTAGAGTTGTATTCACAAAACTTTGCACTAACAGCTTTTAGATTCATACTCACATAAAAACAAGAGTTTTGGGTACAAGAACTTTATTGACATATAAATAGGAATATGAATGTTACAGTTGTGCATACACCTTTTTTACAGCGTCCCTACTCCATAGCCAACTTCAGACTACTGTTTTTTTATCCAGTGTCTACATTCTTACAGAACAATAAGGCTTGCTCCGAGCTTATAAAACAATTCTGCCAGACGAATATTTGAATTATAGATTACCTCAAAAGGTGAAGATTCTCTATACTCATCACTAACCCGCCACCACTCCCATTCTTCTAAGAAAGAACCCAAACTTAACCCACCATGTTACCTGTTTGCCGCTAGGAGACCAGCAGCTGAAGCTATTTTCTTTTTTATTTATCCCAGCAGCCACTGCTTTCCTTTTTGCTGCCTCAGCTTTTATGTGAAAGGTAGATTGAGTCGCAGTTCCAACGGCATCACCAAGTGGAAACTGAATTTATGACATCTCATGGAAAAACTAGAAACAATGTACCAAAGCAGAAATGAAGGAAAAAACACAAAATGTCTTAAAAAAATAAGTATAAAAAACTGGTTAGTGGAAAACCATACTAAGCTTTTTTTGAATTTAGCTTGTTTATGGAGGGACTACTTACTAAGAAGAGTAAGTGCCTGCTTATTTAATTCTGTGCTTATTTACCAACTAAATTGTATGTGTGGATCTCTTGTTGGTGACTCCTCCTACAACCTTGATTAAAACGCTCACTTGAAAGCCATTCAGGAAGTGAGAGCTAGGTCAATCAAGGATCCATTGTCTAGGGAAGTGTTTCTGACCACTCCCCTCAGACGTTGGTTTCTATCTGCCTCCTAGGGGGTGGTCTTAGCCGGGTCAATAAATTCCACAGAACAGCTGCATGTGCTTGTGCATGACAAAATAGGGTAACACACTGAAGCGTCAGCGAAGTGTCAGCATTTGTGTTTAGACTTTCTCATTTGAAGACGTTCTCGGGTAAAGACGTACATGTGTACCAAATGGGGCCATGGAACAGGGTCTACCTTCTCTATTCGCAAGGTTTCACCATGCTATCTCTGTTATTTCTTGCACCTGCAGGCGGTTGTACTTTCACAAACGGAAACGTAACCTCAGAAATCTCTGCTCACTAAATCACACATCATCATACAAAACCAATAAATTCTCAGTAGGTCTATGGAACTGTTAGTCAGAGGTGAACAAGGCAGACTTAATTTCTGCCTATACAAACCATCTCTCACTGGACATCCTTGCCCTCACAGAAACTTGGATCAAACCAGAAAATAGCGCCACACTGCCCGCATGTCCACCAACTACACATTCTCTCACACACCACGGCCTGGCAAAAGAGGAGGTGGTACGGGGCTACTGATATCCAACAAATGGAAATATACCCATTTCACCTCAGGAGCCTCGTACAACTCCTTTGAATACCACGCCGCCCTGACAACAGCACCTGTTAAAATCTATATGGTTGTTGTATATCATCCTCCAGGTCAATTGGGCGACTTCCTTGAAGATCTACACTTCCTGCTCTCCTCCATCCCCGAGCATGACTGTACTTTGCTTGTCCTTGGTGATGTGAACATTCACTTTGACACTCAAGACGCCGCAGATTTCCTCTCGCTAACTCACTCGTTTGATCTCCAGTGGGTAAGCAGCCCCCAAACTCACAGGGCCGGTAATGTACTTGATCTTGTTTTAAGCAGACACTGCATGACCAACTCATTAATGGTTACTCCTCTTCACCTCTCAGACCACTACTTTATTCTGCTTGATGCATCCATCAACTACCCACTGCACACCCTCCCACTGTCTCCTTTTGATGCAATCTCAGCAAATTGTCTCCTGCCCACTTCTCCGCATTTGTAACCTCTGCACTTCCAACCCAGCTTGCTTTCTTTCCTATTTAAAAATTATAGAAGGAGTTAACAGAACCTTGTCATTAAACTGTGATAAAACTGACTAGGCAGAAAGTTACTGTAATAAATTAGCATGTCATTTATTTCTATAGTTTACAGATTTTTATTGAAAGCTATAAAGAGCATTTAGCATGTACTAGTTAACAGTGTTAGTTTGATTTTTACAGCATTTTTCTCGTATTAGATTTTTTCCTTTATTTACTTTTTTATTAGCAACTAAAGTTTCTAATAAATGAAAAGTTCTAAACCTGTCTGCTGGTTTTCCAGCTTCAAGCTCTCCTGATCTTCACTCTTCCTGTTTAAGTTACCTCTTCCCCTTCCAGACAATCTTTAAAACCAGACCAACGTGGATCCAGTTCATCAGTTGCACATTTCAACGGTAAAAAAAAACAATAGTAACCTCTCTAATCTCATAAAATAACTAAATGTATAACAAGTTGAAATTTGGAAGAAAGTTATAAAGGCAATAAAGACAATAAAGGCTTTCTTCTGGTCTCTTGAAAAATAAGCTATATTTTAAAGTGCACAACAAAAATATTTCCGGTTATTCACAATTGTTTTTCTTTTTTTTATTTCACATGTGATTGGGCTGCCATATGATCCGGTCATTTATTATCCAGAATTAAACTTGGTGAACAGTCATCCAGCAAATGAGTCAGGTTTGTGGTCACATCAGGATATCTTGGCATCCCCCTCATGGGATTCAGAGGCCAGATGGCAACTATAATCCATGCAGCATGTGTTTTGTTCTGCCTCTGGGTCTTTGTCCACATAAACACGCCTGTCATGTTTGAACAGGAAACAACTCAGCAGACTGAACTCATTTTAGACTCATTTGGTTTTAGCGTGTAGAATGTCTGGCTTATTTCATCATAGCCTTAACTGTTGCAGAGTATAAAGTTGTGATCTTATCTTATTGTTATAGTTAACTGTTATAGCTAACTTAAAACAGGAACTAGATCAGGGATCCATCATTACAGGTCCTAAGTGCCAATGTCCCTGCTGCCACAATCTTGAATTAAAACATTTAATTTCCTCCTTGACAGTCAGTAAGTTTTGCTGAGGCATCTGGACAGTAGGACTCCAGAACTGCAATCGCAGATAACCCACTCTAGACTGAGATAATTCAAAGTGTTTGAATTAGAGACTGTACGGTGTTTTAATGAACCATGATTGACAGAGCAAGTTCTTTTTTTCAAGACTGGGCAACCAACAACTATTCAGATCACAAATTTATTGTGTACATGTGTGGTTTTTGCCTCTCCATCAACTTAAAGGGTAGACAAAGAACTGGGGTTTGAACTTAATGATTTATGTGCTTTAATGCATAACTCCAATCTGAGAAAGATAATGTCACATTTCGGTAAACTTGGGAGGCAACGATGTAAATTGAAATTGTGACAAAGTAGCTTTGTGGTCTTCTGCTTCTAGACAGCACAATAGGTTTCCTACAAATTTTTTGTTGTGCTTTGCTGTGACTTTGGGGTTCAGGTAAGAATCAAGAATCAGTTTATATATTTAGCGCCAATTTATAACAGGTGTAGTCTCAAGGCACATCACTGACAATCAATTAAAATCAAAGAAACATCATAACAAATCAATTTAAAAAAGTTTCCAATCTAAGGAACCCCAGCAGATTGCATCGAGTCATTGACTTGCAGCATTCACTCCTCTGGAATCAGCAGACCAAAACAATGGTTTGTGTTGTTGTTGACTTTACAGCAATCCCTCATACTGAGCATGCATGTAGTGACAGTGGAGAGGAAAAACTCCCCTTTAACAGGAAGAAACCTCCAGCAGAACCAGGCTCAGTACAAGCAGCCATCTGCCACGACCGACTGGGGGTTTGAAGAGACAGAAAACGAAATTATCCTTACAGTTACAGATTGCTGTTTACTAAAAGTAATCTAAGGCTTAGAGCATCATTTAATATATTTTTTTAAGCCTCTTCATTAAGTATTCAAATATTACGGTATTGATAGGGTAAAAAAACTTTTATATTTGGTAAAATAAACAGATCACATACTGTTAACAGATGTGCTTAGTTGGTTTTGTTGTGAATGCCATGTTATAAATCTTTGTTCATCTCCCTAATTTTACCATTGCATCAGATCGACCGCATGTAATATTATATATTTACCTGACTAGACCTGTAAAATTCTATTTCGTTTCTAATATGAAAACTGAAATGTATGTGTTTTATGTTGTCATATGAATAATAAAGACATTTCAATACAGTGTTCTACTTTGAATGACCATCTGATTTGTTAAAGGGGAAAAACATACGTTAATTTTCAGTGGTTCTTGGTCCTAATTCAAATTAATGCTACAAGTTAAATGTTGTTCTCCTCATTAACTTCAACATCAATAACATGGGCACATTTGTCATAAAATACATCAAGCTATTAATCTCTTAATCTTTCATTAAATGTAACATATTTTATTCATAAATCCAGGATACCAGGGTACATGAAGCTAATATTTTTAGTTGCTTGAAAGGAAATTGTAGCAGTATCCAATGTATTAATTAATTGGATCAAGACTATGGACATTTCTTATATAAATAATCATCCTGTCATGATACGTGTTTTGGTTTGATTCAGTTCCGTATTATTTAGTCGTTGTTATCATTAATTATATTTAGTTATTGTTTTTGTTTAGTTGATTTTCTTGTTGGGTCATTGTTTTCTCCCTCGCTGTCTGCTCTCGCTTTCTCCCATGATCTGTGTTTTGGTTCTTTGTTTAGTTTACTGTTTAATTTGTTATAGTTGCTTGGTTTTACTTTGTTATCATTAGTTATTGTTTTTTTTATTCTTTTTTGTGTTCTCTCTCTTTCTCTCTGAGTGTTTCCTGCAGCTTGAGTTCCCTCATTATCTTTTCCACCTGTGCTAAATTATCCAATCATCTTCTCCACCAATCCAACCCCAGTTCCCTATTATTTAAGCCACTCTCATTCACTCACGGCTGGATTGTCTGTTGTCCTTCCCCGATGTCCTTCCTGATGTTCACCCTGAGGTTCTTCCATAGCTTTCTTGCCGCCTTCTCGTCTCGCTCCAGAGTTTCCTGCCCCACATCTCCTGTAAGCCTCCTCTTCTGCTTGCTAAGTTCTCTGTCCTGGCTCTTCATTTGGTTTTCTCCCCTTGTCCCGTCCTGTGTTTCACTGTTTGTTACTTTTAGCTTCTCAGTTCTGCAGTCTCCGATTTTTCCCGGGCCTCTTCTGTCTCGTGGTTGTTTGGGTTTCTCTTTGTGTCAGTTTATTTCCTTCCCGTATTCATTAGTTGTGTTTGTTTATTAGTGTCGTTGTGTTTGTTTATGTTAGGTATTTCCCGCGTCTCGTTCGCTCGTGTGTTTATTTACATTTGTTATTCCTGCGTTCCGCTTATGCTCCCTGTTTATTTACGTCCCACGTTGTTCCGTTTCCGCTTTGCTGTAGTTCCTGTTTATGTTCCGTTTCATGTTTATGTTGATTATTCTTCCCCAACAATAAATTATTTATTCACTCAATTCCACCTCTGCTCGAGTCATTTAAACGTTACGTGACACATCCCTTGGATAAATATACTTGGTTGAGTCGTGTTAGTGCACTTTTTTAGACGAGTGAGTTCCCTTCTTTGGGACTAAAGCAGTTGGACTTGGTCCAAATTACATTGTGTCAAAGCAAAGTTTCATCATAACCTCTAATTATTCAACACTAATTATATGCCTCTAAATGAGAAAACTTTTAGATGACTGAACTTGTACATTAGAATAGTTTTTATCTATCAAAGACACTATGGTATTGTACATTGAGAGTACAATTATTAAGTGTATTATTGTGTTTAATCACCAACT
This sequence comes from Orestias chungarensis, assembly GCA_032876305.1. Taxonomy (NCBI): domain Eukaryota; kingdom Metazoa; phylum Chordata; class Actinopteri; order Cyprinodontiformes; family Cyprinodontidae; genus Orestias; species Orestias chungarensis. The sequence continues at coordinate 143,487 of JAVLVB010000674.1, read as the reverse complement.
ACATTTATCTAGGTTGATCCAAAATGGTAACAAATCTCACACATATTATCCCAGCTCACTTTTCTATTTTCAACTGTTTAAGGGAATTACAAAAAAAAGAATCTTTCTGAAATTAAAAAACTTGTAATTTTATTTCGGTATTAGTCTTAATTATTCCTTGTTGTATTTATTTCTAGTTTGCGTCCTGTTTTAGTTCTATGTGTTTATATTCTCGATCTGTTTAGTTGATTGTGTTCTGTCTTGTTCTCCCCGTTGGCCTTTACTTATCACTCTCAGCTGTAACCCGATTGGTAAAAAGCTCTTATCTATTGTTCCAACGCTCATACTCCCTATGTGTAAGCCCAGGTCATTCACTTGTCCTCTGCTGCTACCCTTGTGTAACATTTTAGATCGACCGTTCACTTTTCTGCTCCACTCCTCGCTCCCCTGCCTTATCTCCTCCGTGACAGTTTCCCTTGTAAGTTATGTCCCTTGTTTTCTTCTCTGCCTGCTTGTTCTGCCCCCCAGTTTCTTAATCTGTTGATTATCAGCGCTTTGTCCAACATTAGCAACCAAAGCTTGTATTTTACCAATTTTCCTTCTCTATTTACCTTCCTTTTCATTGTCTCCCATCAGGCCAGTAGAGCCTGATGATGGCTGTGCCCTTTTGTTTGCATCTGGTTCATTTTTTCCATTTGGCTTTCTGAGAAAAAGAGACTGGGGAAAATGGCTGATAAGTCTAACGCCAGCCTGCTGCTGTTGGTGCTCTGTTTTTATTCGACCTCCTTTTTGCATCACTTGGGCAGCTCGTGAAATAACCAAAATAATCTTAATTTTATGCAGTTAAGTATGAACGGATTAGCACAGCACAGGGAAATTTCCACTTGGGACTTACTATCTCACCTCCTTTGTGTCGCTTTCTGCTTATATTCCTTCCTCCCACCTACCACCGCCAATATCAAAAGAGGAATTAGAGTTTACGTTTTGCTCAGGGCGATCAACTGCTGCATCAAAGCTATCTCTAACTGAGAGTTTTTCTGTTGTGTAATCCTTGTTAAAGCTGCCCTACATCTCAAGGTAAAATGCAATCTAATATAATTAGTCTCAGCTGTGTCCACAGGAGTCTTTATCTTACAGGAGAAAGGACTCCAGAGCAACAGAAAGCGTTTCCTCAGCCATTGATCTGTTTAACCTTTTCATCCTGCGACATCGTTGTAACATTTTTTGGTTTCCACTTTTAAGTCACATGTTGAAGAATTATTTAACTAGGGCCACTGACACTTCTATTCAGATGCTTGTGTTTGTAAAGCTCTTTTAGTCCTCAGGTGTTGCAGAAACATACTATAAGTACATGACAGAGCAGAGACTACAAGGATATCAGTTCCCCTGGGAAAATATTAGAAGTGGAGCGTTTTGAGACACTCAGTTGGAAAGCATACACTCTTAACTAAGGGTCCTGGAGACCTACAAGAACTCCACCTTAACAGTGCCTCCACCTTAACAATGAACCTAATAATTGATGATGTTGAGCCCAGCAGGAAACATCAAAACATATATTTTTTTAATTCAAAATGTACAAACTATCTTTAATTTGAACGGTAAAAACACAAAATGGTCTTTATTTCAATAAACCAACACACCCAGTTTTTTTTACGCTAAAAAATGTATTTACCGTAGAAATCTTTCTTTTTTTGTTTCCTTTGTTTTTGCTAATTTGGATGCAACATTTATCTTGAAGCCCAAACTAATTTAAATTAAGTGACAAAAGAGCCCAGATGGAGTTGTCTGGAAAATTATTACTGATCCAATGGGGACAATATAATCTGTTTTTAATGTTCTGTGTATTTATGGATGTAGAATATAGGGTTCAGGAGGGTTTATGGCAATTTTTGGAGCTCAGACACTGATGCTTCATGAGACGATTAGTTAAAAAGCTCTACTTTAATTCAACAAAAATGTAAGATGTGGGGTTATTATTAGGATTATATAAAGAGAAGTCAAGTTCTTCAACATTGGATTTCTTGTTCAGCATTTTAAGGAACTTGCTTCATGCAGTGGCGTCAAATCTTGTTGGAAGAGGAATGAGCCGTATTTGAAGATGTTCCATAAAGTAAGGAACATAAAATTGTTCGTAATATGCTGGTATGATCAAGTACCATAAGAGAATAAATGGACACCCGTATGTCAAAAGTTTGATTTATGACCAGTTTGTTTATGAGGGGTGGGGGGAGGGGTGTGATTTATAGGGATGGGGGAGGAGTCTGGTTGGACCACCAGAGTGATGACCTTTGACCTTCAGGAAGGGGGAGGGTACATGTGACGTCATGGAAAACTCCATGGCAAGTGACCGTGTGTGTGTGTGTGTGTGTGTGTGTGTGTGTGTGTGTGTGTGTGTGTGTGTGTGTGTGTGTGTGTGTGTGTGATAATAACTGATAATAGCTTAACTTTCCTCCATAGATGTCTTTAAACAATGCTACACAAGTCTAAAAAGTCTCCTTATGTAGTTTTAACCAGCTTTTAAATAAGTTTTTATATACTTGGTCTTAAATGAGGCTTTAAATACTTGTGATACTGCTTTTAGAAACATTTGTAAATACTTGTAAATCTACTTTTAGAAACATGTGTTTATTCAGATGCATTGTGAACATTTAAGCAATCGTAAGAAAAACTGTGGACTAAATATACAAACTAAATAAATAGTTAAATAATTACTTTGTAAAAGTTCAGTAGAAATAAGCTAAATAAATAGTTAAAAATTATATTATTTTAGCTTTCCTACATAGATTTCTTTAAACAAAGATACACAAGTCTAAAAAGTCTCCTTATGTAGTTTTTACCAGCTCTTAAATAAGGCTTTAAATACTTGTAATACAAACTGTGGAGTAAACATATAAACTAAATAAATAAATAGTTAAATAATTACTTTTTAAGAGTTTAGCAGAAATAAACTAAATAAATAGTTAAAAACTGATAATAGCTTAAGTTTTCTCTATAGATTTCTTTAAACAAAGCTACACAAGTCTAAAAAGTCTCCTTGCCTAGTTTTAATCAGCTCTTAAATAAGGCTTTAAATATTTGTAATACTGCTTTTAGAAACATTTGTAAATAGTTGTAATACTACTTTTAGCAACATGTGTTTATACAGATGCGAACATTTAAGAAATCCTAAGGAAAAACTGTGCAGTAAACATATAAACTAAATAAATAGTTAAAAACTGATATTAGTTCAACTTTCCTCCATAGATTTCTTTAAAAAAAGCTACATAAGTCTAAAGAGGCTCTTTATGTAGTTTTTACCAGCTCTTAAATAAGGCTTTAAATACTTGTAATACTACTTTTAGAAACATCTGCTTATAGAGATGCATTGTGAACATTTAAGCAATCCTAAGGAAAAACTGTGGAGTAAATATATAAACTAAATAAATAGTTAAATAATTACTTTTTAAAAGTTTAGCAGAAATAAACTAAATAAATAGTTAAAAACTGATAATAGCTTAACTTTCCTCCATAGATTTCTTTTAAACAAAGCTACACAAGTCAAAATCATCTACCAGCTCTACCAGGAATGTTTTAAGTCATCGCTACACCCTACCTCCAGCAGGATCATTCACACTAAGGTGATGACGTCTATTTGAAGACACACATCTGACCCTGAGAATGACTGAAGCAAGTGCCGCGACAAAATGGTTGCCTTACGACTGTAGTCAAACATCGCAGAGCCTCCTTTCTCCTGACCCCTTCGACTGCCACAGCATGGGTCCTTACAAATTTACAAATGTTTCTAAAAGTAGTATTACAAGTATTTAAAACCTTATTTATGAGCTGGTAAAACTACATAAGGAGACTTTTTAGACTTGTGTAACTTTGTTTAAAGAAACCTATGGATAATAACAGATGAAAGTAACAAAATTAAATTTAACAGAAACGTTTGAATGATTGACATAAATATTGGTCTGTCTAAAAACACCTTAACTCAGCAACACTCTCCTGCTAATTTTCTGGATCCTAATGCAGTCCATGGCCAGAAGGCAAATACAGTAGTTACACTGAGTTCAGGTTCTGGCCCAAAGTCTCCTCCTACTGAGACTTGACTGAAGTACTCCATTGGTGTCCTGGTTGAAGCTTATGGGCAAGTTAATTTCAGAAGCTTACATCCAGGATCTATTCTTTCAGACATGAAGGATGAAGGCGAGGATTGGAAGATAGGGTGATAGTAAGTTACAATATGACCACAAGATCCATCTTCTACACTTGCGAAACAAGACATCAATTCTCAAACTGCGATGAACACTGCATCTATTCCCATATTTAAAATTTATCTTTAAACTGTAATGCTGGGAAATTCACACTTTGCTTTGAACCTGTTCAATGCACCCTAAAAGCCATGAGGGTATCAACTAAACCACATAATCGACAAAAAAAAAGAAAAAAAAAAAGAGTTCCTCCTCTTCCTGAATCAGACAAAACTCTGCCAAAACTCACTTGTTTTTAATCTACAGTCTGGTGCAAACATCTTAAACCACGGAAAAATAACTTAAGGTAATTTAACTTCTTTTCAGAATTATTTTGATGTGATAGGGTGTATGGAGACCCAAGAGGGACAAAATTCAATATAAAAAGTATATATCATGTTCCAATAAATGGGACAACAATTCATGCATTTAAATGTTGAAATTAAATATTTACATTATTTTTCAACTAAATTGTTTTAAAAATGCATAATTATTTTAATCTATTATTACTTTTTAGCAACAAAACAGTCACAAAATTATTTAATGAAATTTAAAACATATATAACTTCAGTATGTTTGTTACAAAGTTCCTGTGAAAAAAACCTAATAATGTTTTACGTTTGATAACAAAACCGATTTAGTCTCAAAGATGAAAAACGTTGATGTTTTTGCTCTGACAATCTGGTTGGTTGAAAGTGTTCTTAGCGTCATTTAGGGCTGATAGTACAATTGGTAATTTTTCAATTTGTGTAATCATGTCAGCATGTTGAAGAATTACTGCTTTTTTTTTTTGGGTCGATTATGTGGTTTTTAAGAATCATGCAAGTGAACCTAAGAAAAACAAGTCTATATATATCTAGAAAAATGAGGCTATTTATACTCCTAGAAAACTGTAAAAGGTGATTAAAAAAAGGGATACACAACATTTTTTAGGTTTAATCTTAAAAGATATTTAATACTAAATGATAGTTATGTAGAAAAAAAGTTTAATAGTAAAACAAAAGGGATTGTTAGTAAATATATTCATATTACAAAAGGTATCACTTCTCCGAATACTCCTCAGAATTTTGTCGAGGCTCTTGCTTCTGTTATTCTCAGGGTCCGATGTGTGTCTTCAAAGAGACGTCATCACCTTAGTGTGAATGATCCTGTTGGAGGTAGGGTGTAGCGATGACTTAAAACATTCCCACAGGGGTTTTAAAGATAGCCTTGTTCCCAGACTTCCTATCTGTGTACTGATTTACATTGAGAAGTATCAGACGGGCGCCTTTTTTCGAAGGTGACTTCCCAGGCTTCCTATGATGATTTTGACTTGTGTAGCGTTGTTTAAAGAAATCTATGGAGGAAAGTTAGGCTATTATCAGTTTTTAACTATTTATTTAGTTTATTTATTTACTCCACAGTTTTTCCTTAGGATTGCTTAAATGTTCACAATGCATCTCTATAAGCAGATGTTTCTAAAAGTAGTATTAAAAATATTTAAAGCCTTATTTCAGAGCTGGTAAAAACTACATAGGGAGCCTTTTTAGACTTGTGTAGCTTTGTTTAAAGAAATCTATAGAGGAAAGTTGAGCTATTTTCAGTTTTTAAACATTTATTTAGTTTATATGTTTACTCCACAGTTTTTCCTTAGGATTGCTTAAATGTTAACAAATCATCTGTATAAACACATGTTTCTAAAAGTAGTCTTACAGGTATTTAAAGCCTTATTTAAGAGCTGCATGGTAAAAACTAGGTAAGGAGACTTTTTAGACTTATTTATTTAGTTTATATTTTTACTCCAATGTTTTTCCTTAGGATTGCTTAACTGTTCACAATGCATCTGTATAAACACATGTTTCTAAAAGTAGTATTACAAGTATTTACAAATGTTTCTAAAAACAGTATTACAAATATTTAAAGCCTTATTTAAACGCTGGTTAAAACTAGGTAAGGAGACTTTTTAGACTTGTGCAGCTTTGTTTAAAGAAATCTATAGAGAAAACTTAAGCTATTATCAGTTTTTAACGATTTAGTTTATATTTATATGTTAAATCCACTTTGATACAGAAATGTTGATAGCACTTTAATACAATTTTTAAAAAGTAATTATTTAACTCTTTATTTAGTTTATATGTTTACTCCACAGTTTTTCCTAGGATTATTTAAATCTTTACATTACATCTGTATAAACAGATGTTTCTAAAAGTAGTATTACAAGTATTTAAAACCTTATTTAAGACCTGGTAAAAAATACATAAGGAGCCTTTTTAGCCTTGTGTAACTTTGTTTAAAGAAATCTATGGAGGAAAGTTTAACTATTATCAGTTTTTAACTACTTATTTAGTTTATTTCTGCTAAAGTATTAAAAAGTAATTATTTAACTATTTATTTAGTTTATATGTTTACGCCACAGTTTTTCTTAGGATTGTTTAGATGTTTACATTGCATTTGTGTAAACACATGTTTCTGAAAGTAGTATTACAAGTATTTACAAATGTTTCTAAGAGTAGTATTACAAGTATTTAAAACCTTATTTAAGAGCTGGTAAAAACTACATAAGGAGACTTTTTAGACTTGTGTAACTTTGTTAAGCTATTATCAGTTTTTAACTATTTATTTTGTCCTAAAGTTTGCAGACGACACTACGATCATTGGACTAATCCAGGATGGAGACGAGTCTGCATATCGGCAGGAGATTGATCGGCTGGTGCTCTGGTGCAGTCAGAACAACCTAGAGCTGAACACACTAAAGACTGTAGAGATGACGGTGGATTTTAAAAGGAAGCCGTTGACACTGCTTCCCATCACCATATTCAACAG
>JAVLVB010000674.1:118584-136374 GCA_032876305.1 Orestias chungarensis | reverse complement strand
CCCCCCCCCCCCCCATTTCCGGAAGGTTAAAGGTCATTATTCCGGATGTTCAATCAGACCCCTCCCCCAACCCCTCATAAATCAACCGTTCATAAATCAAACGATTGACATAAGGGTGTCCAGTTGTTCTCTACCATGTGTTTCCTTTTAATGATACTTAGGAGAAGAACCTACCTTTCAAAAAACAGACCCACACAGTAATCCCCGTTTTGCACTTTACAGTTCATACAACGCAGTTAAGTGACGTTACTTTGGCAGTCATTAAACCCAGCTTGACAGTTGGTTTCCAGAAAAAAATGCCAGATTCATCATGTAATAAAACATGTCTCTTCTGCCTCAGAGTCAAATTATTGTATGCTTTATGTTATTGGGATCTCACCCTTTGTAATCGAACAATTACCATTTGCAACTTAGGGCTTGAGCTACAAAGATTACAAATTAGTAGCTCTAAACCAATTATTATGGTATTGTTATTATGTTATTGTTCGGCTTAGTTTGTTAAATAAGATACGTCTATTATTATTATTTGTTACTTTTTTATTTTGATTGAACTGCATAAAGATGGTCAGTTATACAGCTGCATTAATGTTGCACAAACATATTTTTTCCACACAATTTCTGTAACATGCACACAAGTATATTCTGTAGCACCTTGTCTGGGCTGTGGACATATACCTACAAGACATCCAGACAAAAAAGTGATACGCTGCCATGAAATGGTTTGGCATAAGAGATTTTTTTCAAGTTTAAGTGTTACAAATATTTATCAAACAATATCCGTTCTCAATATAAATATACCTTCTACTTGCCACAATGACAGCAGGCATTTTTACGTTCCAGTTTGCACCTGTTTTTCAAACAGGCTAAATGTAGATGCAAAAATATTTCTGTGACAGTAGATAATGTTTCACTAAATGCATTTGCTTTGTTCACCTGAATTCCTTATGAGACAAGAAATATGAATAAAACACTCCAGATAAAGGCTTCCAGTGTAAAATTAATTTAATTATTATAATTTAATATTCTAACCAACCCATAATCTTTCATATGTTTTTACATACTTTACATATTTACATTTAAGGTGTTGTGAGCAATAATTTATCCAAAGGGTTTCACCTGACTTCAGAGGGAAACATTTTCTGTCTTGAGGAGTCAGAACATCTACATAGGTGGATCACCATGGTTGAAAGCTAAGTCTCTTTTTCGGAGGGCTACTAGTACAGTCACAGAATCTTAGGAGGTGAAAGAAAAAAATATTCCCTAACTTTATTCAGTTAAGCTTTATTTTTAGCCTTTGATGATACAATGTACGCTAACAATACTCACTTTAATGGGTAATAGAGAAATAAACATCAAGACAGCAACAATAGGAAGATCGCTACAATAAGAAAGCCTAGTAGAAGATGGCCAACGAGTGAACGCTGTTGCAACTCGCTACCCCTGCTCGCTGTCAGTAACTTCCTATCTTGGCTTATTTTATTGTTCTTTAGACTATGTTTTCATCTTCATCTGAATTACTTCCACAGTCTGCTGGCACTATTGTCTGCGTGAGTCATTGCTAGCTCACCTGTCCTCTCCCGGCTTGGGTCTCACCTGGCTTTTTTTGACAGTCAACGTGGCAAGTCCTGCCTGAGTTCTCATTGACAGTGTGGGCCGGTAGATATATATCTTGTTTGTATGCGCCTGGCTCTTTGTACTGCCTGTTCACCTGCCAGTGACAGGTTTGCTCCAGTACTCTGCCATGACATGCTCCGGCTGCACTGTTAACGGCCTTGACCTCTGCCAGAAGCACTCCACATTCATCCTGAGATTGTCTTCCAGCCCCGCCGAAGATACATCCACGGAGGGTCCCATCTGCATTTTCAATACAATGATGATGATCTGGTTTCTCATTACAACAATGGTCCCCATAATATCCTCAATTCCCTACCCTTCATCTCCAAAATCCTCAATAAAACAGTTGCCTCCCAACTCCACTTTTACCACAATAACCTGTCTGAACAGTTCCAGTCTCGTTTCCATCTCATAGCACTGAAACAGCACTCGATAAAGTCACCAATTATCTCCCCATAGCAGCTGATTCTGGACTTGTCACGATCCTCATCTTTCTTGACCTGAGTGCAGCCTTTGATACATTCTGTCACTCCACCCTCAACAGGCGGCTGTCTTCCATTGGCATTACCCACACCAGTTAGACTGGTTTACATCCTACATCTCTGGGCACACTCAGTTTATTCAACTCAAGTTCTTTAAATCCATCCCTCCTCTGTCACTTTAAAGGGTGGCCCAGAGTCAAGTCCTGGGGCCCCTCCTCCTCATTATCTACCTCCTAGCCCTTGGCAGTATCTTCCGCAAATGTAACATTCTTTTCCACTGTTATGCTGATTACACCCAGCTCTATCGCAGTACTAAACCCTCATCCAATCTCCTGCCCACCTCCCTCACTGATTGCATCTTTGAAGGTAAAACCTGTTTCACCCGAAACTTTCTTAAATTAAACGGCTGCAAAACCGAGGTTCTCCCCATTGGCACCAACTCTACCTTATCCAAAACCGACAGCTTTTTTCATAAAATTGATAATTCCCACATCTCACCTTACCCTCAGGTTAAGAGTCTGGGCGTCATCCTTGACAGCACACTATCCTTTCAATTCAACATTAATAACATTACCAGGTGTGCCTACTTCCACCTACGAAACATCAACCGTCTCCACCCCTCTTACCCCTCACACCGCTGTCATCCTCGTCCACAGCCTCGTCAACTCACCACAGTTTTTTTATTCTGTCTCCCTCACAAATAACTTCAACTTGTCTGGAATTCAGCTGCCCGCATCATAACTCGACTTGCTCCAAAGTCTCCTGATTCAATTCCGTATTCAATTCAAAATTCTCCTCCAAACATTCAAGGCCGTCCATAACCTCGCTACCTCTTATCTGTCCAACTTTATCTATGTTCCCACTCCCTCCCAGTCACTCAGATTCTTTTCCTCCATACACCTGTCTGTCCCCTCCGCCCCTCTCATGTGGAACAGGGCATTCAGCTGCTCTGCTCGTTGTCTCTGGAATTCATTACCACCCCAACTCCGAAACATCGAATCACTCCCCCATTTCAAATCAGAACTACAAACACATCTGTTTAAGACTGCCTTCTCTTCCAGAGGCCGATTATATTGCCTCTGTCTATTTTATTGATTTTATTATATTGTCCCTGTCTATTTTATGGATTTTTATAATTGTTTCTTTTAATGCATCTCTATGTATTCTTGTACAGTGTCGTTGAGTGCCAAAAAAAGGTGACTTCAAATAATATGTATTATTATCATTATCATTATTATTATATTATACAAAACAACTAAAAATTAAGACAAAAGCTGCAGTTATCTGAATGACATTGATGGAGATTGTCTGAAATGACAATAAAATCATTGTTCTGCTGATGAAAGAGTATCTGTCTTTTGGTTTTAGTGTTTGCTGGAAATAGGAAATCTCCAGGAATTTGCACCTTTTCTGCTATCGTGTAGCATTGCCGACGGAAGTCAGTAACACTGTTTATCCAATAAGATGTGGGACCTTGTTTATCCCATGCATTCCTTTTGTGTTTGTTATCTACCTTCTTCTTTGTCCCGTGACTCACTGTATAATGTGTTGTTTCTTTTTGTGCTAATGGTGCTGGCACATCTTAGCTTCAGCAGTATTTAGCTCAGCCTCCTCCACTTGGATAACTCTGACGGCTTCAATTGCAGGCTACTGATTCCAGCTCTTGTTGTATTGTTTTTCCTCATTCTATCTGTACCCTGGTTTCTGCTTGGTCTACCAGCATTCATGCTCAGCTAATCTACTATGCAAATCTATTCAATTTGACACCTTCACTAAAACTGGGTGCAGTACCGAAATGAAAGGTGACAAACAGTAAAAAATACTTTTAAAAGTATTTGAACAACAAAATATTATTTATGCATTGAGCTAAAAAATAGAATTATTTGAACACATTTAAGTTTAATTTAATAAATCTGCGAGGAACGAATCTGGGAAGTTGTGTTTTGTGTCTTTTTTCTCTCTTTGTTTTGGAGCTGCAGGGGTCCACTGGGCAGTGGAAGATCTGGAACTTCAGGTTTTCTACTTGGTGAGGACTGATTTTCTCATCAGTTTGAAGATAGAATTAGTTGGCTGCCAGACATTCACTGATGAATTTGAATATACCTGTTAACCGAAGCTCTTGCAGTGTTCATCTTTGTTTCTCCAAGCTTTTACCTAATTATCTTCCTGTGATGCTGTTAGTAGTAAACTCCATGCTGTCTCTTGCACTCCTTAGCTAAGCTTGTATATCCTCATTCAAGAGTCACTTCAGCAATAAGGACTGTGAAGCTCCATCACCACTGTCAGTCTCAACACACCTCTTCCTCACCACCATTTCCCTGTGAGTCAACATGTTCTCCCTCCAACACTCTCTCTGTTCCCCCTGCTGAAGTGTATAGTTGTCCTGAGCTCCAAGGCTCTTAAGATCTCCTCTTATACCCAAGTCTCCATTAAACATCAGGCTCATTGCCACCATGTAACCTAACTAGCACAGATTTCACTTACTCGTTTCTGGTCTACTCACACTAATCAACTAGTAAGCCTCACCACCAATTTAGCAGCTAAATATACCATCATTAACATTTATTTTTGTTGTAAAATAAACATTTTAAATATTTGTCACTTGAGAATACTTGTGAATGTGGATCAGACAATTGCCAAGAGCATGACAGTAAAAGAAATATTCCTTTCAGCTAATAAATATGTATTTTTAATACTAAGACTACTGAAAACAAATGGAGGATTGCAAGTCATATTTAGTTTGCAGACTATGGTGGGAAGGCGCAGCAGATTAAAGTCTTTCCTGGGATTTTGAGGTCACAGATGGTGTGACCTGAAGCAGGAAATCCAGAAGGATTGTGGGCTTCTTCAAATTCTTTTTTATATGAAGAGGAGAGGGGTGAAACCACAATACATAATTTTTTTTTATTCTGAAGAGGTGGCAAACATACTTCAGCGTGAGGTTGTTTCGTAATATAATTACTTACAATAATTGTGTGCTGTTAAAAATGATTTTTCTGGAATCCTGTAAAATTTTCCTGAAACCTGTTGTGGCTCATAAATACAGTAAATGGCCTCAGGTTATTTGTGGTCCCATATATATATATATATATATATATATATATATATATATATATATATATATATATATATATATATATATATATATGGGACCATTAATTTTTTAACTTTCAAAGTTTGCACTGTTAATCAATCATAATTTTTTTCCCTAGATTCTGGCAAAAGGTCCTAAATACAATCTTTTACTGATGTCATTTTTAGGTTAATTGTGTCAACAAACATTTTTACTACTTGCCAAATACCAGAGCTTCCAAGTACCAGACTTTAACTTTCTTAGAATTCAGGAGAAGTTGGTGTCACAAGAATATCATTGTCTTTGAGGTGATGTCTGCATTTTAACTGTTGTGAATTACATCTCTAAAAAGTTGTGACTATATTACCGCAGGTCTAATCTTTAAAACATTGAATGTACATGCGCACAAAAACTGAAAATAGCCTATACTCAAATCCTCCTATATATAAGAAGCCACATGCATGCGCACTAGCACACAACTTTTCTATATAAATCGCTCAAAGTTTGAGCACTAGTTCCCTCCACCTGTTCAGACCTTTACCTTACTAATGTTATGGTATAATTTAAATTAAATTGTGGATGTGCTGGTTAGTCAGGTGGAGTCTCACCTTAAATCTGCATCAGACAGCGTTATTTAACTTTTGATTAGTTTAAACACATTGGAACCCCACGGTGGTCAACATCTGTATTCGGGCAGGGATGCTGTGGTACCAGCAGGTCAGTCTCTCAAAAACTGGATCCAGTCCAGCACATAAATTTGACAGCAATGCTTTAAAGAGTCTAAATCAGCTTATAACCCAATCACCAATGTGAGCTCAGTAATCCTGACCTTCCAATTTATAAGATGTTCTAGCAGTGTGATGCATCCATCTCTCATCCTTACTCACAGGTGTCAAAACAATATTTACATGTTTCAACATTCAGTGATTGATTGAAATCTGTATGCCAAGCCATTATTACAACATCGGGGTTGCACTTGCAGAAACAACTACACTAAAGTATACACTTGCACATGCCACTTGGACAACTTCCTATGACTTTACTTAATCCAAGTAATCTCTATTAATAGTTTTTCAATCTCATGTCAAGCGAACAAAAATTAATAGGCAAACACAACTTTAACACAAGAATAGATTACCAACCAACTGAAATTACACAGTTATCTCACCAGGAAAGCAGGGGTGCCTTTTGCCATGAGGTAAAATGACTAAAAGGAAGGTCTGGATCATTCTCTGGGAAGGATGCCAAGAGTTTAGTAATCAGATTTGCAATTACCTGTCTAAAGTTAATGTTAAATTATTGTTTGTTTTTAGTCACATTATAATGTCTAATTAAATTTTTTATCTGTATGTACCTGCCATGTAGAATTATTAGTTACTAGGCAAACAGTTTCAGATAATCATAAGCCTTAGTGTGAGTAAATGTGTAGTGTTCCTCACTGCCTGATCATCATCATGTTTTTCCACTGTCTTGCCTAGCCTACATGGATACCTCACTGGATTCTTTTATTTTGAGCATTATTCCATTTATACAACCCAACATCTGTCTACTGCTTTACCAATGGATCTCTAAACCTAAATCTGCTACCACGTGCCTGACCTAGTTGCTGTGCCTGAGTACTAATTCCGACCTGACCCATAGATCCTGCTGCCTGATTCTGCTTTCGTAGACCCCTGGCCACCAAGCTGGGCCTAGCCCCTGGGTTTGTAGCCTTGAAGAAATCTCACTTTGTATTATTACTGTAGCTGTTCTGGATTTGATCCGGCTGGCCTACAGAGGATTGTCAGGAAACAGTAAATATGACTCGAGCAGAGGTGGATTGCATGAAAGGAATACTGATTTATTGCAAGTGATGTATAATGAACTGAACTAGAACTAGAAAGTAAACAAACGGATAACTGATGTGGAACACGGGAAACTACGAAACGTGAAAGAACAAAACAATATAAATATACAAACCAGTGGAAGAACGCAGGATGGGAAAATAAACAACAAACTAATAACAATAACAAGAGCAAAACCACTGCGGAAATAAACTATTATACCCTAACAAGATAGAGAGATGCGAGGCAAACCGGAGACAACAAAAAAAAACATAACCATAAGGAAATAACTAAGAAGGAGAATGGAGGGAAATAATGGAGGATAGAGAGAGAACCAGCACAGAGAACCAGGTGAGCAGCAGGGGCACTTACTGGTAGAGATAAAGAATGGAACGCAGAGAACAGAGCAACAAGAGACGTAAGGTAACGGACAATTCAGCTGTGATTGAACAAACGACTGATGCCTAAGTACTGAGGAGCAGGAGGTAGAGCAGTGTAGAAGATGACCAGATGATTGGTAACATGTGATGATAAAGTTAGACAGAGTGAGAAGAGGGAGAGAGAGCAGGGGAAACTGGAGAACACAGAAAAGAATAACAAAACAAAGACTCAACCAAAATAGAAAATGACCTAAAGAAAACAATAACTAATAATAATAAATAAAGTAAAACAAAAAAACTACAGGAAAATAAACAGAACAAAAACACAGATCATGACAAGGATAGCCTTTTGGTCTCTTAGACCCACAGTGACGCCATCCAGCCAACCTTACAGAGGAACTGAAAATCAGCCTCCTTATTTTCCCATGGATTTTTAAAAGGTCAGTGGCTTTATTCTTAAGCTTATTATCATCCACCAAGTCTTTTTTCATCCACTAACCCTTTCTCTGCCCTCAGAGGTTCTTCATTCCACTGCTGGTGGTTTCCTACATTTTTGCTGCAGTCAATAAAACATCTATCGCTGAATATTTTTGTCTGACTGAAATTTTGGGTCGTAATATTATTAAAACTTTTACAACAATCAAAAAGGTTTGTATTTTTACTGCATATTACATCCCAGTCCTAAAACTTAAATGAGTCATGTTGCCAGTACATTAGTATCCTTTCAGAGATTGTTCAGTGGAGTCCAAATGTGAGAACCTTTTGGCTTAAATCCTATCACAAGGAAATGGAACCACAGGATGCTAAACGTACATTTCTGATTTTGGCAAAATAAGTCAATCATTATCTTATAAAATAAAACTTGAATAAAATTTGCATCAACAATTTTTAGTCAGCACCCACCTTAAATTAAAATGTAAAATTTACTTCACTGTGCAATGTTACCCAGATGTTCCAGCAATTTCCAAAACATGACAGGCTTGAGTGTTGTATGTGTTCAGAATGAGTTTTCCAAAAGAGTGCTCCTGGAACTAAAATGGAACTAACATTTAATGTATTGACAATGATAGCAAACATTTAGGTAAAAACTGCTTAATATTAAGTATAGCTATTTTACAGTTGTAACATCAACATTGTTCCATTGATTTCCAGTGACTCTTTGCTGTAACACAACAAAATTATTAAAATTTATTCTCTCAATTTCAGCAGCGGCTATAGAAATGTATATTTCCATAACTATAGAGAGTATAGTGTGGTGGGCAGGATAAAAAAGGAGATGGAGCGCTGGTTCGTTTATCTCCTTTTATCTTTGCACTCCTGTTTTGTGTATCATCAGATCATCAACTTTTGTGTTGACTCATTTGCCATTGTTATTCATTGAGGATAAAATTCATTTAACCTTGAAAGAAACATTGATAGTTGTAAAAGTAAGTTCAAACAAATGTTTTGGTCAAAGGCGTTTTACTGTCAAAGGCGTAGTCCATTCCAAAGATTCATATTGTGGTACTTAGTAAAGTCTTTGTTAAATGTTTAAAGTATTTAGCAGACGCTTTTTATTCAAAGCAAATTATTATTATTATTTTTCCCCTTGTCCTGTTCAGCATCATGGCTAGTAGAATGAGTTTCTGGCTGCCATAGTTGTGCTTAAAAGATTTGTTTTTACAAGTGAGGCTCTAAAAATATAGAGCCTCCCTTGCAACCCATACCTTAATTGTTTATGATTTCTGAGGTGTTATTTAAGGGCTATGTTGTAATTATCTGTGAACCTCAACACTGTTTTGCCTAGCTTGTTTTCGTCCTGAGAAAAGGGTGATATTCAGAAATGTCAAATTTTGATGCCCTTTTGTTTAATTTTCTTTAAGGCAAATCGTCACAGATGTTAAATCAGATTTATACCTACATAGATTATGATTTGCTTTCACGAAGCCTTATGTGTTGATATTTATGAATCTATATTGTCATATGTGGTTTTTGTTGTTGTTTTTTTCCATTCTAAAGCTACACATGACTGAGGGGTGTGGGGGGCGAAAGGGAACAGAGTGAAAGGGAACTTAAACACAGAGCAAAAACCAATACTCAAAAAGAAACAAGCAAACAAACAATAACTAAAATAAACAAACAAAACAACGGATCCCAAAAACTGGCTGCTACCAGATTGCTCCTGAAGATTCCAAGGAAACTACGAAATGGCAATGAATTATACCTGTGGAGATATAATTAGGAGAAAGCAGAGAAAAGACAGCATTGTATGCAGCACAAAAAAAACTAATAAAAAATAAATAAATATGAGGCAAACTTGTTGTTATTAATAAACAGATTGGCATAGTTAAAGTATTGTGATCTCTATAGTGTGTGATTGCGTATGAGCATATAGCAATTGTGATGTAGGTCTTAAATGAACTATGCTCAGCCATTGGTACGTAGGGCCCCTCCCACTCTCCCTCCAGGTGCCCAGAGCAAGCAGAGGGAACACAAGGTCCAGGACACAGGGGCCACGCAAGAGCACAAAGATCAGACAGCCCACCACAGAAACAACACGCAACCACCCAGAAGACCACTGAGGAGTAGAGCTCCCCAAGGTACCAGCAGCAGCTCCCTACCCATCCTGCTAGGACCCGGTCGCCCAAAAAGAGGCCAGGATCCAGGGCCCAAACGCCCGAGCACCCCCAGAGCCCAGCAGAGAGCCCACCCGACACCTGAGAGGGACAGGCGACCCCAGACACCCAGCCGGGGCAGACCAATACACTTCCTCGTGTCCCAAGTAGTGCAGCCCAGGCCCCAGTCTGGCCGCAGGTGAGTGCAGCAGTGAGCAGTGAGGAAGGGTAAGGAGGGGCAGCGCACGACCCCTCCCACACGGGAATAGCATGGAAATGCAGAGGACACCCAGTCCAAGACCCAGCCCCATCCACATTTGTTAATAATCATACATGCTCACTCCCTCACTAACACACTCACTCACTCACTCATGCAGTCACTCAAGGTAGGGATAAGGGTTGGTGATTGGGCGGGACAAGCCTCTGGTGCAGCCCAGTGGGTGGCACCCGGGACAAGAAGCGCCCCCCACAGACACTGTCTCCAATGCCCCAAGCCCACAGACCAACCCCCCCACCCCAGATAGCACCCAGCATTCAGGGCCACGGGAAGACACCTCCCCTCTCCCCTCTGGCCCCAAATGCCGATAACTAGGATGTAATCAAAACGGTAGGGGAGGGAAGCATGCCATAGTTTGCAGACAGTGGTGCTCCGCCCCAGCCCCTCCCCAACCATGGGTCCACAGTGTCAAGACATGCCAGGAGACGTGAGCCGCGCAGAACGGCCCTGTGTGTGCTGTGTGGGATTTTGTGTTACGTAACAGTGACTAATGTGCAATTAAGAATGAGGGAGAGTGATTCATGGAGTGCGGCAAAGGACTACTTCACCTGATTCCAAAAACCACACTTCTCCCCCAAAGACCCTAAGTGTGTGGAGTGTTGTGGACTCGAGCCAGAGAGCAGAGGGGAGTAAGGTGTGTAAGACCTGGAGCAGAAGCGCTGCCCCCGGATGATGGGACCAGATGGTCCGAAAAGGCGTGCCCTATCTCCTAGCAGCCACCAGGGAGCCGTAGGGCCCAAAGTCTGCCCGAACCGCGCTCCTAAAGTCACAACCAGCCCTGGAGACCACCCACCGGTCGACCAAGAGGTGGCTGGGGAGAAGAGAAGATAGAGGGTGGGTACTCACTACATTCACTACCATCTACCCCCCAATACCACCCCACAAGGGAGAGATGCACACACACCCCCAACCCACCTAGCCAAACCCCCACCACCACACTCCTTTGTGGAATCCTGTGGACCTACCAGAGACCCCAGAGCACCCTGCTGAGGCCGGGAGCCGGCAGCAATCCACCACCATGCTGGCACGTCCAAGGCAGCCCGAACCCCCCGTGCCCAGCCCCGCCACCCAACCCCTACCCGGGTGACTTAGCGACCCAGCAATAGACAGGCAGCCGCCGGCCTGTGCCCCACAAAGGTCCCATTCTCAACTGCGCAGCAGCACCATCCACGGGTCACCAAAGCAGAACCTCAGACTAGATACACGGCGCACCAACCTGGAGCCATCCAACCCCCGGAACCAGACACGCCCCCGGCGCCCCGACACCAAGGTCCCCGCACAGCCAACTCTAGAGCAACCTAGAGCAGTGAGACAATGACCCACCAACCCTATTAAGTGATGGAGCTAATTAGCGAAGACCAGAGATTGCAGGTATCAGTCAGCTGATGTTTTCAAGAGGCAGACATTGTTTCAATACTGAAATGATCTAATAGAAGATTCCTAAACTGATTAAAAGATAAGTTATTCCTTGTTTTCCAGTTCAGGAGAATAGTTTTCTTTGCAATACATAGGGTAGTGAGTAATTAATACATTTTTATGCTGGTGCCACCCAGGTTACCCAATAAACATAGTGCAGGGCATGCTGGAACATTACATTTAAACCACACTGAGAGATCCTGTCAAACCTCAATCCAGAATGCCCGAACTTGTGCACAGTGCCAAAAAGTATGCATTTAATCATCAGGTATGTTATCTGTGAACTGGGAGTACATATTCGTGTGTTTAAGACCCATCTTGAACATCCTTTGTCCTGTGTAATGAGTTGTAGATTTGGGTTTCTTAGGATTCCAAAAATTGTGATCTAATTCTAAAGGTAAGTCCGTCTCCCATTTTAGAGATGGTAAAGAAATTGAAATGTCTATCTTGGATAATAGTTAGCATATTTTTGAGAGGCATTTTGGGGAGCAGATTTTTAAGAATTCTGCGTTCTGAGTTGTAGGTCTATTAGCTTAACAATGTGTTTCTCCAAAATTACTGCCTTTATTTGTTGGTATTCTAAGAATCTGTTGCTATTTATTCCCAATAGGAACACATCACTCAATTTACCATGTTGAGTGATGTGTTCCAGAGTCTTTATTCCTTTGTTTTTCCATACTGTAAAGTTTGCATTTTTTTTTTTGTAGGATGTCAAGGTTGTTCTGAATGGGTGTTAATTTACATGGATAGAGGGAGGATTTGGTTATTTTCAGAAAATCCCATCAGGCTGTCAGAGAGGAGCTGATGTTAATGCTTTTAAAGCATTTATGAATTTTAACGCTCGGGCTTATAAATAGTTAATCACAGATTTTTAGCTAGATCATAGTGTTGAAAGTTTGGTAATTCTAAAAAAACAAAATCTTTAACTTTTTGTAGTGTTTTAAAGCTGGTCCTTTGTTTTTCTATAAAAATTTGGAGATACAAGAGTCTAGTGACTTAAACCAAGCATAGGAAGGGAATAAATGAAAATAGGCAATTTACTTTAGGAAGGACCATCATCTTTATGGTGGCTACTCTGCCCAAGAGTGAAATAGGCAGGGGATTCCACCTTGTAAGATTGTCTAGTATCAGTTTTAAAAGTTTAATCTGATTTAGCTTTGTCCGCTCTGAAAACGTGGGCGAGATGTTTATTCCCAGGTATCTAATATTTCCTGACTTCAGCGTGTTAGTTAATATATACTGAGGACTGCAATTAACTGTCAGAGTGAAAGATTTTGACCAGTTAATTTAGTAATCAGAAAAGGCTGAGAATTTGTTCATTAGTGCCATAGTGTTAGTTAGAGAGACCCGTAAATTCTGGTGGAAAAGTAATACATCATCTGCATAGAGACTTTTCTTATGCTCAATATTTTGGGACTGAATGCCTTTTATATTTCTGCTTTCTTTGAAGGTAGCTGCTATAAATAAATAAATAGTGCAAAAAGTGAAGGGGACAGTGGACACCCTTGACTGGTGTCTGTCTGCAGACTAAAGGTTGGGTAATTTTGATAATTGGTCCGTACACAAGCATTTGGAGAGCTATACAGAATTCTCATCCAGTTTATAAACGATGAACCAAACCCAAATTTGTCTAATACTGCAAACAGGAATTTCCATTTTACACAAGCAAATGCTTTGTCTGCATCTAATTAAATAATTATGGCTTCCAGGTTATTGACAGTAGAATAGTCTATAATAGGAATTAGTCTGCGCATTTTAGTGGAAGACTGTCTTCCCTTTATGAAGCCTGTTTGATCTGGATGTATTAAAAGAGGTGTTACTTTTTCCAGCAAGAGCTTTTGAGATTATCTTGAGATTTACAATTATCAAGGATATTGGAAGGTAACTGGATGGGAGTATAGGGTCTTTACCTGGTTTCTGGAGCAAAATTTTATTAGCAGAATTCATATTTGAGGGAACTTTGCTTTTCTCTTAATTTCAGATATCATCCTATGATATTGGTGCTAATATAGTCCAAAATTCCTTGTAAAACTGTAAAATCTGGGAAACCATCTGGTCCTGGAGCTTTATTGTCAGAAAACTGTAGTAGGGCTTCGTGTAGCTCACCAATTGAAGAGGAGAGTCTAACACCTTAACCTGTTCTTGCTGTAATTTTGGAAGATTAATTTCGAGAAGAAATTCTTCAAGTTTTACATCTGATGGATTATTGCTTGATGTCTTTGTAAAAAATCATGAAAACATAGTTAATTGCATCAGGATCATGGGTAACAGATCCTGTTGAGTCTCTGATAGACGTGATAGTTGCTTTCTCTTTTTTCATTTTTAATTGGTTTGCTAGGCTTCTCTTGGAGCTTGACGGTGTTTAGGTGGATGCGGGAGTCTGGCTGGATTTCACGATGACGATTCTCTCAAAACACTTGTCAGTATACTCCTGTGGGCACTCAATGTCTACCTCACTGTGCCCCAGAATGCTTCAGGAGTTATACTTCTTTGTTGAGGATTTTTCTAATTTCCTAAATAAAGCTGGCAAAGTGTAAATTAAACGTTTGTTGCATTAGATGTGCACCATGTTTTTTGAATTTTTGCTGGAAGTCTCACAGAGTCTCACGATACTACAGCATACTCCCCCAATAATACATACTCCCCCGATACTATAGCATCTCTATAGCAGAGATGCTGTAGGAGCAGAAAACAATGGCGCTTTGCTGTTGGTGTATATCCTCGGATGCTGTTGGTGTTTATCCTTGTCCAGGCCTGGATTTGAACCCAACTTAATTGTTTCTTATTTGACCTTTGGATTTGACCTTTCCAAACAAAAAGTATAAAATAATAATTACACTAATTGTATTTTTTTTTCTTTTCTCATTCTATGCGCAATGCAAAACAACCCCCTCCTGCAGAAAATGCACAAGCACAATGTAACGTTAATACCCAGGGTGCCCAATAGACTTAAAGTGATTGTTTTCAATAAATATGTTTCCAGAACCGAGGTAAATCTAAAAATTACTGCATTTACATCTGTAAATGTAGCTAGACACAACACATAAGACATGAGCCAAAGCTCCAACAGATCAGCATTTAGTTGGATAGCCGACTCTTAAGCCTCCAAGCTGAATACGGATTACATTTTAAATCAAGCCGCTAAATATTTAGAGATGCCACTGATGTAAATATATGTTATAGTCAATTCAGCGAGGCAATGCTTGCTGAATTACCATGCTGTGAACACATTGCACTAAAAAAAGTGATTATAAAAGTAGTTCCAAAGCCCTAGTGATGTAATGTTGTTGTTTTGTTGTAAATAACACAAGGTGTTTCTTACAGTGGCCGAGAGTTGCAATGCACTTACAAAATCTAAAACACTTTTACAAAGGCTGGACAAATTTACATTTCGGAAAACAAATTTATATTTCGGAAAACAAATTTACAAGCCCAGAAACAAATTTACAAGCCCAGAAACAAATTTACAAATGACAAAATCTACCGGAAAGGGAATGTACCAACGTAGAGGTTGACCCGGAAGTGATTATAAAAATAGATGCATCATCAACCGGTGCTGAATGAAATGTGTGGCCGCCATCTTGAACAAGTAAACCCGCTCCACACAGCCTTATCTGTCTGGCAGGTGAAATGAAGTGGTAGTCCATTTAATAAAACACAACTTTCTGAATACAAAACTGATTTTCGCTGTATTTTTTTTTTACAAACGTCATACAAGCAGGCATGATACTGACCACAAGATTCAACGTATTTAAATTTTTATAGTAGGCTTAACAATAATACAATATTTTGGTATGTGATAATAGGTGTGTAAAATAGGTAGGGTAGTTTGCAACAGATGCAATATATATACAAATCACATTACAAAAACATCAACCAAAAGTCCATTACCTCAAACAGGAATTTTTATTAAATTTTTATTTAAAAATAGAGATCAAAATAAAATATCAATTATATATATATTTACCAGTCAAACACAGCATTACAAACACACACACACTAGCTCACAATGCTCAATCCTAGCCCTGCCGGCAGTAACCCAAAACAAAAGTCAACCACAAGTCCAATAAGTTAAAGTAGAACAGTATAAATACATTTTATGGTATTAAAAAAGACAAAAAAAATAAAATAGTAATAAAAATAAAACTGCATTACTTATATGTATATATATATATATATATATATATATATATATATATATATATATATATATATATATATATATATATATAATAAAAGTGGTTGTTGATGCCTAACTGCGTCTCCTCAGTGTGTTCCCAAACTGAAGAACATCCCCTGTTCCAATATCCTCCCAGATGTAGGTGACTGTTCTTTTGGAGTTTGCCGTTCTGACGCTTGGTAAATCACCCTCTAGGCAGTTCTCAGCACCTCCGGTCTGCCTTGTGATGGAATCCCTGAGCCAAAATTATTTTTCATGACTATGACGGTGTTACAGGATCCCTGACCAAACTTAGACAACAAATCACAGGAGAGTATCCAAGATGGCGGCGTGCAGTAGTGCAGCGGCTTCTCACGCTCCTAGTGAACACCCTGATTTAAATCGTTTTTACGTCGGTTCCGAGCCCAAATTTATGCGCCTCATGCGTATGAGTTATGGACGGACTGAACTTTGTAGGATTAAGGACAGTTTAGTCAGCAAAAACCTACAAAATAACATCCGAGCTAAGCTGGGCAGACTACAGCTCCTGTGGACTTCGGCGTGGGGGAGCAGAGCCCTGCAGACAAAGAGCCGGCGAAGGCGATGCAAGCGGCGGCAGAAGAGGGGGAAGCGCGGCGGTGTGCTAGCCAGGCTAAAGGCTAATGCTAACCGACCCCCGATTCAGTCACTTTTCCTGTCCAACGTCCGCTCTTTGGACAACAAGCTGGACCTGCTGCGGCTGAGGATAAGTGTTTCTGAGGAGATGAGGAACTGCGCAGTGATTTGTCTCACAGAAACCTGGCTGAACGACACCATGCCGGACTCAGCCTTCTAACTCGCCGGCCGGCAGCTCTTCCGGGCGGACCGCAACCAGCTCTCCGGGAAAGCCCGCGGGGGCGGACTATGCGTCTATATCAACAAAGGTTGGTGCACAAACTGCGTGTTGGAAAACAACCACTGCTCCGAGGCGAAAGAACAGCTGACTGTGAAGTGCAGATCTCACTATCTGCCTCGGGAGTTTACGGCTGTGTTCGTTGTTGCTGTTTACATAGCGCCGGATGCTAATGCTAACATCGCGCTGAAGGAGCTGCATAACAACATCAGCTCGCTTCAGAACAAGCACCCGGAGGCGTTCTACATGGTAGCGGGGGATTTTAACCACGTAGAACTGACGAACTGCCTGCCGAAGTTTAAACAGCATGTGAACATTCCAACACGTGGAAATAACACGCTGGACCGTGTTTACACCGGTCCAACGTAAAAGACGCATACAGAGCCTTCCCCCGCCCCCACCTCTGGCTCTCCGATCACATCTCCGTCATGCTGGTGCCTGCATACCATCCCCCGCTGCGACGCTCCAGACCCACACAGAGGACCATCACTGTGTGGCCCAGTGACGCCGACGCCGTGCTGCAGGACTGCTTCGGCTGCACAGACTGGCAGGTCTTCAGGGAGGCTGCTGAGTACGAGGGGGAGCTGGACCTGGAGGACTACACATCTGCTGTGTGGAGGATGTCACCACCACCAAGACTGTGACTTGCCACCCGAACCAGAAACCCTGGCTTTCAGCAGAGGCACGTTCTCTGCTGAAAGCCAGGGATGCTGCGTTTAGGTCTGGTGACTCAGGAGGGCAAGAAGAGAGCTGACTGCAGGAGTTAAGAGGGCAAAAGCTGCATATGCTCAGAAAATCCAGGGACACTCTTCCTCCCAGGATCCACAGAGCATGTGGAAAGGCATCAAGTGCATTACAGACTATAAACCCAAATCTGCACAATGAGAGAGTGCGCGGA
Organism: Orestias chungarensis; assembly: GCA_032876305.1. Taxonomy (NCBI): domain Eukaryota; kingdom Metazoa; phylum Chordata; class Actinopteri; order Cyprinodontiformes; family Cyprinodontidae; genus Orestias; species Orestias chungarensis. The sequence continues at coordinate 118,766 of JAVLVB010000674.1, read as the reverse complement.
CCAGCTCTCAGACGTGCTGGCGGACATCTTCAACGACTCGCTCATCCAGGCAGCTGTCCCCACCTGCATGAAGACCGCCACCATCATCACGGTCCCCAAGAGCTCCGCAGTGACAGGTCTGAATGACTATCGGTCAGTAGCCCTCACACCGATAGTCACAAAGTGCCTCGAGAGACTGGTTT
>JAVLVB010000674.1:99267-118484 GCA_032876305.1 Orestias chungarensis | reverse complement strand
CAGAGGACGCCATTTCCTCCGTGGTCCACACTGCCCTCACCCACCTGGAGCAGAAGGATTCATACGTCCGTATGCTGTTTGTGGACTTCACATCTGCCTTCAACACCATGATTCCTCAGACTCTGATTAATAAACTCTCCTCACTTGGACTGAGCTCTTCCATCTGCAACTGGGTCCTGGACTTCCTGACCAACAGGCCACAGTCTGTGAGGATTCACAACATCTCCTCCCCCACCATCACCCGCAGCACTGGCTCCCCTCAGGGCTGTGTGCTGAGCCCCCTCCTGTTCACATTGCTCACATATGACTGCTCGCCTATCCACCCAGGCTGTCATCTTGTGAAGTTTGCGGACGACACAGCAGTGGTTGGATGCATCACAAACAGGGATGAGTCCAGCTACAGGCAGGAGGTGGAACACCTGGAGGGTTGGTGCAGAGAAAACAATCTCTGCATTAATGTAAAGAAAACCAAGGAGATGATTGTGGACTTCAGAAGGGGCAAGCATGCCCACCTCCCCCTGCACATGGGTGGATCTGCGGTGGAAGTGGTCAACAGCTACAGGTACTTGGGTGTACACCTGAGTAACAACCTCACCTGGAGCAACAACACTTCGATTCTCGTCAGGAAGGCGCACCAGCGGCTCTTCTTCCTCAGGAGGTTGAGAAGAGCTGGACTGGGGAGCTCAGTTCTCACCTCCTTCTACAGATGTGTGGTGGAGAGCGTCTTGTGCTCCAGCATCAACGTGTGGCATGGAAGCTGCTCTGCTGGAGACAGTAAAGCTCTGCAGAGAGTGGTGAAGGCAGCACAGAGAACTGTTGGAGTCAGCCTCCCCAGCACCACAGACATTTACACCTCCAGATGCAGGAAGAGGGCCTCCGGCATCATGAAGGACCCCACACACCCAGCACACTCACTTTTTATCCCGCTCCCCTCAGGCAGGAGGCTGCGGAGCATCAAGTGTAAAACCACCAGACTGAGAAACAGCTTCATTCCTGAAGCTGTGAGACTCTCAAACACACGCAAAGACAATTACAAATGAAAAACACTTTCGCATTTACCCGGCACTGTTCACTTTAATATCACACTTTAAAATGTCACTTTAAATTGTCAATTAATATGTCACTTGCACTCCGAATTTTCATTGCTGCTATGTCCGAAGTCCCATATCGTAGATTCTGTGTCCATATTGTAGATTCTGTGTAGTTAAATCCTATTTCTCGTATAGTTCTTTATATTTTGTTATACTATTTGCACTCCAAATTTTCATTGCTGCTATGTCCGAAGTCCCACATTGTAGATTCTGTGTTCGATCCTATTCTCGCAGAGGTCTTATAATTTATTATAGTATTTAAAATTGCCATCAGGGTGTAAACTGGACCGGGGGATTAGAATTTCGTCCCACCTCATGTACCACATGTGATGTGATGACAAATAAAATTCCTTGATTCCTTGAGTATGGAGTAAGATCACTGCCAAAAAGGTGTAAGCACAATTGTAACAGTCGTATTCGTATTTATATGTCAATAAAGTTCATGATACGCGATCACATCAAACACAGCCCGCTCCAAATTTAAAGATGGCAAATGAAAGTGGACCGAGTGGAGCAACCAATTCTTTTTATAGAGACATATAATGATCTTACCAGTTATGCTTCACCTGAGGCTGTTGCTCCACCTGGTCCACTGTCTTTCGCCATCTTTAAATTTGGAGAGGCTGTGTTTGATAAGATTGTGGATCAATAACTCCGCTCTGTAACGTCATCAACAATTTTTTACTCGTACCCACAAAGTTGAATTTGTGTCTTCAGGGAAAGGAAGAGTTCGTAATCGTAAAAATTTGAATAGAATTTTGGGTACAGGAACTTTATTCACATATAAATTTGGCAGCGATCTTACTCCATAGAAGAGCTGCTTACGGTGGATCTGTCCCTCCTCAATGCCACTTCCCACTTCTTCCTCAAATTTGCGTCTTTGGGAAACCTTCAAAATAAAAATGGGAGATCTGCAATATGTGCATTATTTCTATAATAGCATCTTTATGTCAGTTGTAATGTAAGCCTTTATTATTGAATTAATCATTAGCCTCACAGCATAAATGCCTAAATCTGAAAAGCAGTCACATAAAACTACGGCAATCAGATTGGAGATGTTAATCTGATGAGGTCATCACTGGCCCTGACTGATCAAGCAAATTGGCATTAACTGCTTCAACATCAACTGTTTTTTCAGGTAAGTCTAGGTGATTCTACAACTATAAGAAACTAATCCGTGCATATATCTTTCATCACATTCATTACTTCAACAGTTTTTTCACAGGTCTGCCAAAACAAATATAAAACAAAACAATCAGACAGCGGTAGTTGATGCCAATTTGCTTGATCAGTCAGGGGCCAGTGATGACCTCATCTTAAATTCTAGATATTTATCCCTTGGTGACAGAATAAGATTTGTACTTGTACACAGTGGTACCAATTTTTTCTTTCTTCAAAACTATGTAAACGGAGCTCTTCGGATTGTTTGCCCCCAAACAATCCCACCATCCTCTGCCTGACCCAATATGGCGGCGCAACCCAGCTTATCTGCGAACTGGCTTATTATGCTATTGTGCAAAAATATGATTCATAAAGTTTCAGTTGGCCTTTATTTGGCCAGTCAATAGGGGGTCTATTTTATATGCTGTCTAGGCTTAATTCTACAACAATCGACAACAAGCATAACAAAACTGCGTTAATCTGCTCATATGTTTGCCGCAAAATGGGCAAAACGCCACTCCATTGTTGTCCATTTTGCACCAGCATAAAGTAGAGGTAAGCGCTCCAGTTATCACTTCCGGGCTTTATTAAGGGTTATCATTTCTGGGCTTGTAAATTTGTTTACCGAAATGTACATTTGTTTTGCGCATTGTTAATGTGTTTTCTTAAATGTACATTTGTTTCCTTAAATGTAAATTTGTTTTTTGAATATGTAAAATTATTTTCCAAAATGTAAATTGGTCTCAGCCTGTGTTTTAGATTTTGTAAGTGGTTTGCACCTCTCGGCCACCGTAGTTTCTAGAAATGAATTGGTGTGTTTCATATAGGGCACACAAATTATATAAAGGCTCAGACAGAAAGGTTTCCTATTTGATCTAACCGGAGGAAAACCTGGACCGATTGAAAAAGTTAAAAAAAAGCTTTTTCTGTGTTTAAATCCATTTCAGATTTTTGATGAAGCTGCTGTCCCACGGTTTTCTATCTTGGCATGTATGCTGACATATAGGGAAACATGTGTTACTTGTTTCTTAATATGAAGAAACAAAGACAATAGTAAGTAGGTAGGTAGTAATTATTTTTAGGTAGTGTAAGCTGTCAGTTCCGCTTTTAATTTCAAGCATGCTATGTCATAATCCTTATTAGTGCAGAGAGCATAGAGTATCTTGTGATAAAGTAGTGATATTATTGGATCCTTGATGCAATATTTGAGTTTTGGTTAAATTGGATCTCAATCAGTAAATATTCTTTTAAACACCTCCAAGCTTTCTTTTGCAAAGTGTTAAATACAATAGGTATTAGGTTCTCCCTCTTGTCATTGTGGCTAAATCACAGTCCCTACAAACATCTAGTTACCACAGCACATATCTTTTTTGTAGTATTAAAAATACCTAAATAGTAAACAGTAAAAAATTTGGCTTCATCTATAATAGTTTCCTATGGTATTTAACAAAACATCTCGTTTTGTGATTTTTTATTTAAGTTTTCTTTCAACCAATATCACAATTTATATCTATTATTCTTCAAATTTCTTCAATTAATCTCCAATGTTTTAATCTCCAATTAAAACATTGTTATTCTTTACAGATTGTGTGCACCTGTCTTTATTAGTATTAGTTTTTGCTAGCAATGAACTTCCAAGCTAAAAAAAGTTTAAGTCAGCAGCAATAAATATTCCAACAAAAAAAAGGTCAGACTGCACAATCCTCAAGTAGCAATTCAGCTCCAATCAAATGGTATAATTTAGTCAGATGCCAAAGATTATGCTTCAATGGAAACTAATTTCAAAATCCCCCACTCACAGCAAATCACTTCACTGACTTTGCAGGAGGTTTGACTGATGGCTTGGAATTGTATTTCTCCATGGCAACAGTGGCCAACGTCTATATTCAGGCACATGTTAAACCTATGGCAATAAAGAAACAAAGTTAGAATGATTAAAATAAAAATTAGCATGAAGGGCTACATCCTACTGGATCAAAAAAAAAAAAGACTATACTTAAAAACTAGCATTGTTTTTTTTACCAGCACTTGCAATGCCAGAGTAAACAGACATATCCAATTAACTGTCTTAACATACTGATTTAAACACTGCCTCAAATACTTTGGTATTTAAAGTTTGTGCTAAGAATCCTAAACTCTAAAAAGGAAAATCTGCCAAACATGTTTCAAGTTTTTTTTTCCACTGTGATAAAATGTTACTTATTGGAAGTATGATATTTACATAAAATGCGAGTCACCTTTGTGTTGTATTTTGCAAGATTTATATTTATTTCTATATGTTTGCTGTGTACATGACAGAGATGTATAAACTTCAAAAGCATTTCTTATGCATTTTTTACTGACACTCTTCCAGAAAAAAGGTGGACTGCTCAACTATGTATTCCAATTCTCCTAACTGTGTTGGGAAATGGGGTTGTGGCTGGGTTCTCTGCAAATCTCAGGTCTTCCACCAGAGGGCTTCTGGAGCCTTTCTGTCAGGCAGGGTGCTCCTACTGTTAGTTATAGTTAAAAAAAACCCTGTGTGTGAAGATTCTGTGTGTGCTTGTCATTGCTTCCAGGTTATTCTCTCTGTGCTTCCTTACTAATGTTCTCTTGTGTGCTCAAACCAGGTCAACTTACTCTTGTGACCTATATCAACTCAATAACTCAATCTTTCACTGAGCCTCTTGGCGCCTGTATCTCCCATGACTAGAAACTGCTCCTCCAACCTCCATTCCTCCATCTGTCCGCCCCAGCACACTAATAGCAGCTTTCTCTCCGCAGTCTCAAGCCCCAGACTTTGAACAACATCTACTGGAACCCACAGCCCACGACACTGGATCCAGTCCCCTCTCCCTGTCAGTTTACTACTCCCTTTCAACTAGGATCTCCCCTTCTGTGATTTCGTCAAGTGTTCCCAGTCTGATACAGTGTTCATTCAGCTCCAACCTTCAGTGCTTTATAACCTAACCCTGTCATATATGTCACTATGACCTATATGCTGTGCTACTTGGTGTTCATTTTTGTTAAATATTTTTTTATAACAAATTTTGTAGGTTTGTATTTTTACTGAGGGTAATTTATACACCGATGAGCTCTCTTGACTAATTAGGTTACTTTTAAAGCAGACTGGATGCAGAGGGTTTTATTTTGTTTTACGGTCAAGGACAGATAACTATATTGTACATGCATTGTCATATTGGATTGTTGAAAAGTGTGTAGGGTTAAAACAAGGTAAGCTCAATGCCTGTTTCCATGTATAAAATAACATAACATATTATATTTCTGAGTAATTGAGTTTTGCAAGGACCAAACTCAAAAAGAATGTCATTAACCATGTCTGTTCTAACAGGGGTTAGCAACACAAATATCCCTGTTTTCATTTACAGTGATATAGTTGTGTTAATTCAAACTGGGAATAAATTGGAGTGACTCCTTTTTCCCAGAGGTTGATGAAAGAGTGTAATTCATATGTCTGCAATGATTTTATTTGTTGAAAAAGAATAAAAGTTTCAGTTTTATAAGTTTGTGTAAGCTTAGCCTGCTCTGAATAAGTCATAATGAAGATAAAATTAGTTGAGAAGTGAAATGGAGAAGAGCATCTATCAACACCCATGACTCTTTCCAAGATAGGCAAAAGTAATCGAACCCAACACCAAATTTCTGAGCAGATGTCACCTTGCATTATAGGATTCATCCACTGGAACCTGAAGGCTGTAAACTCAGATTTGGACACCCATACAGACTGTAAACCCAAAAGACAGGTCCCAAGACATATTTGAAGCCTTGTTTCCAGAAGATTGGTAATGGGGCAATCTGTTGTTTAAATGAGTGTGCTCTTTGAAACTCAGCTGACTGAAAGGCGACTTCATCTGGTAAAAGAATTTAAAATTAAATGTTTCATCGTACTACTATTTTACAAATATGACAAGGGCTCTCTAAATCTCATGAATGACCCCCAGTAATAAAGTAATCTGTAGGAACTCAGCAGCACAATGTAATCTGTAACTTCATTAATAACACTTAACAACGCTGTCGTGGATTTCACCTATATTCATCTTTTTTACTTCAAATCATACAACTCTACCCATGCCCTTATTTTGAATGTGCAATATCCTTTATCTGCTCCAATACTCAGCAGGACCAGATACTTAAAACAGTGTTGTGTTCATTCTCTTAATCAGGGAGAACTGCACAGCCAGTAAGATGGAAGCAAGGGCCCACGCTGACTGTTCCGGTCTGGTCGGGAGGCCAATCAAAACAGCCCCGTGACTGACTGGAAATAAGTATATATCAGCCACCTGGTGCATTCAATTAACCTCCCATTTACCTGCTTCCTGAAAAGAACAAAAGAACAACCAAATAGTTGACTGGAGACACCTACTGGACAGGAGGGGATCGTCACACACCCCCCCCCCATAAAAATTGAGTTCCTAATGGAACGTCCAAAAAGACAGCACTTCAACTGAACAACTAGGTGACGATTATAACATTAACAGACTTTGCATCCTTACCACAGTCACCCATTAAATCCCCACATCAACAGCTCAACCACTCTAGCCACCAGAGAAGCCTATAAGAAACTCATAAAGAAGGTGAATGAAAATTAAATACATAATACATTGAATCTAGAGACGAAGTGCCGTGAATAAAGCATCTGCCAGAATATTATCCGAGCCTCTAATATGGCGGATATCCAGGCAATAAGGCTGCAAAACAACATCGATCGCATCAGTCTGCGATTCGGACACTGCAATGAATGCAAAAATGTTAGGGGGTTGTGATCGGTATACACCACCAGAGGAACACTGCCAGAGTCCAGGTATACTTCAAAGGACCAACACAATCAATAATGACATGCTCAAAGGGTTGCATAATTACCGGAATTGGATACAGGGGAACCGGCTTAATGTTCTGGTTTGGCTTCCCTGGCATCTGACATGTATGGCAGGTTTTGATATATTTAGACACATCCTTTTTTAACCGAGGCCAAAAACAATAACGCAGGATATAATTATAAGTCTTGTGGAGCCCCAAATGCCCTGATTGGTCATTGGAAGCCCGCAACACTTCACTGCAAAATTTAGAAGGAACAACTGTCTGCCAGAGTGGACCACCAACAAAATTCTCCCCATGTACCAACCATTACCGTACCAACAATCCATCCTGCAACACATACCCATTGGCCACACTCCTTTCCTCAGTGACAACCTGATCAAACAGATGACGAAGAGAAAAATCTGCTCTCTGCTCTGCCATCAGGTCAATATGAGAAACAGACAAAAGAGAATCAGGGACATATACAGAGAAAAAATTTCTTTCCTCTGCTCCCCCACCTTCATGGTCAGGGATAGATGCAGACTCATCACGGCACATAGCTCGCGTCACTGCACAAGCTGTAAAAACCCCAGGGAAACGCTGAGCACTCTCATCCAACTTCTCTAGAACAGGTGAAGAAGTTTCTATGGGTGCAGGTAGTGGACAATCAGCCTACACCTGGCCACCAGCAAGATCATTGCCCAAGATTATATCCACTCCCTCAAGAGGAAGTGCAGGGCCCATGATAACCTCTCCCTGAACCAATCCACAAGTCAATGTCAGTTTATGCAGTGGAACTGGTACCACCATAAGCCCCATTCCCCGCATCAAAACATTGTCTCCAGTGTTGGTTTCCTCAGAAAAGGATAATACAGAGCTCAAAATATATGAATTAAAAGCCCCATTATCCCTCAAAATTTTTACCGGCACTGTAGCACCACTCCCCTCAATGGACACATGGCCATCAAAAACAGAAGGTGATAAATCTCCCTGATCCAAAGTGTACTTCTGTCTTACTTCCACCTGCTTCGAGGAAACAAAACCAGCATGTTTTTCAGATGCAACAAAAGCAGCAGATTTCACTTGAGTACTCCGTTTAGGGCATTCACGTTTCCAATGGCCCCTGGCTTTGCAATAATGACATATGTCAGTTGGATCCAAATAAACATGCCCACTTGAAATCAGTTCTGACCTACTGTTCATATCCGGACCAATGCCTTCATCCTTCGCATGACTCCCCACCAAAGGTTGACTCCCGCTCCTGTACCCAAAATCATTGCATGTTTGATACCCACACCCCCCCCCCCCCCCCCCCCCCCCTTTGTATGAGAACATACTCATCTCCTAGTTTAGCAGCTCCAGCAGCTGTCTTCACGTTATGTTCATTGATGTATTCGGCAATGTGACTGGGAACAGAGTTTTTAAACTGTTCCAGGACAACCAAATTAGAGAGGTCCACAAAAGGGCTAATTTTTAAGGAAGCACACCACCTATTGAAATGGATTCCCAGCTCCCTTGCAAATTCAAAATGGGTTTGTTTCCCACCCTTTTTCCATGTTCGAGAGCTCTGTCGGTAAGTCTCTGTTACTATCTCATAAGCTGTTAAAACAGCCTTCTTCACAGTCCCATAAATTTTACTTTCATCCACTGTGAGAGCAGAGTATGCTTCTTGCGCTTTTCCTGTGAACACACACTTCAAAAGCAGTGTCCGGTCCAGATCAGACCAACCTCTACTATCAGAAACACGCTCAAACAGGGAGAAAAATGTGTCCGGATCCCATTCAGAAAACTGAGGAACTAAACGCAGATCATTGCCAACATCAAATGAGCTAGAAGTTCCCCTACCGGAAGCATTGAGGGGGGCATGGTCCTCACTAGTTAAACTCAATCTATGTTTTTCCAACTCCAGTTTTTTCACATCTAATCTTTTCTGTTCTATCCCAGCCTGGACCAAAAGCAGCTCCCGCTTCTGTTCAAAAGTCAAGCTGGTGTCCAAAATGTCAGTGTCTAACCACCTCCCGATAGCCTGCAGCGTAGCTAGTTTTAACACACCGGAGTCGGTTAGATTAGCTTTAATGATAGCCCTAATACTGTCCTTAGACTGCTTATCACTGACCTCCAATTCAAAATCTTCAGCAATCTTTAACAATTGTTCGCGTGTGCAGCGCTCCGCTTTGATTTTAATTGATTTTCTGTGAAGTGCCTTGAGACGACACCTGTTGTAAATTGGCGCTATATAAATTAACTGATTCTTGATTCTTGATTCCAACCCCTCCTCAGACGGATCTCGCAAAAACTCATCAACAGACAATAACAATTATTCACACAACACCTGAATTCCAACCCTACTGAGCTCCCACAATCCCAAAACAGCCACAGCGTCACAGTGACCCCGTCCCTCTAACTGCCTAACCAGAATCTAACTAATCTCCCCCCCTAGTCTTCGGGTGTTACCGTGGTGGGTTTTTATGCACTGACGCCCGAGAGTCTAGAAAAGAAACCAATAAATGGTGACCCACTGCAACTCCGGATGTGCTCCCGAGACAACTGCTCTACCCACATTCACACCACACTAGAATCCCCCCACAACAAAATCCATAAGGGAAGTCGTTGTTAAGCCTAACAGGGACAAAACCACCGTGACTTACTACACCACTCCCTCAAAACAGATGTATTATGGCCGCTTTACTCACCAAAACAAGCATGCTCGTCATTGTCCCCCAACTAGCAAGACTTCGATCTACCTGACAGCTGATTTCCATTCCGGATTCAAACTGACAAGCCCCCATATGTCACGCCCCACTCGTATGTCATGAAAAAAAATGGGAGACAGACGAGCAGAACCAAATAAGGAATCATTTATTTTATCCAAAAAATGCTCTGGGACAAATGCACAGCCAGTCAGATGGAAGCAATGGCCCACGCTGCCTGTTCCGGTCTGGTCGGGAGGCCAATCAAAACAGCCCCGTGACTGACTGGATGTAAGTATATATCAGCCACCTGGTGAATTCAATTAACCTCCCATTTACCTGCTTCCTGAAAAGAACAAAAGAACAACCAAATAGTTGACTGGAGACACCTACTGGACAGGAGGGGATCGTCACCACAATCAAACCATAAGTAGGTACTATTTAAAAGAGGTTTGTGTTGTATAATCTGGATTTCATTTAAAGATCTGTTGTGATTATCAATGTTAAAACAGGACACGATAAAATTGGGTCACAGATGTAGGTACATATCTGCTGGTGCTTGAAGAAATGCATTGATTAAGGCAGCTGTGTACTGGAAAGATTAGTTAATTAAACCTAAATTAAATACGATAACGTAAGAAGCAATCCTAAACTTATGACAATTATACTTGTAGACCATGTAGAAAAGTTATTTACAGTTTCATCTAAATGGCAATGGTGTATTAAGTTTATGCTGATGATTTAGTGTAAGTAATAAAATGTAGAAGTTATGTCAGTTAATGTTTCTAACTTTCTGGATGGCATTTGTTTCCTGCAGGCATCCACCAGACAGCATTTTGAAGAACCTCTACTGAGCTGAGCTTTGTTTCATGCAGGTGTGTTTTTTACACATGCGAAACATCCACTCACAATCTCCCATATAATAAAATGCCTGTTCCCACTCATTATTCACTTGAGACTCAACTAATATGTGGTGCTCAAGCCTACCTAGGATTTCTTTTTGACCTATCATCGAGGATCTACTAAAATCTTTGTTGCTTCCTAGATTTCCTTTCCAAATACCGGCCACCTTCCCACATTTTTAGCTCCTCCATAGACTTCCTTTATACAAAAAATCTTGTCCACATATGTTTATGTACATCTTTTTGTGTTCTATGCGCTTTTGAATATATAAAATGCACATACCTGTGTTGTTTTACATTTATTTTTCCTTTACTGTGGTTATCCCGCTGACTCGTAGTAATAATGAGCAAATGCCTCCTGGGTGCCACTGTGATGTCTCAGACTCACCTTCTCCAGTTGCCGTTCTGCGATCGTCCTCCTCTGTTATAAACACCGCTCCTCATGCCCAGCTTGATCTGCCCGCTCCAGCTATAACCATCTCTCTGCCACGAACCTCCTGGACAACCAACCACTGTATCATCCCTAGATCTCAAGCCTTCTCAGTTCCCCTGGCTTTTCTCCACTTCTGCTCCAAGTAAGACTCTCTCCAGCCATTACAATTTATCTCAGCCTCAGCTCACCATCTATGTCTCCACCTCCAGAAGCCTCCCGGTCTACCGCGGCGTTCCAGCCGTTTCTCTGTCACTCCCTGGCCGTTCCCCACCGGACCTCCTTTCAGGACATCCAGATCATCAACCATTCAATAAAAGTTAAATTACTTCAACCTCTGAGAGTCCTTTGTTTATGTGGGTCAGATGACAAAAAAGTAGGTGTAAGTGTGTATATGAGTTATTGTCCTGTATGTCTGTGTCACCCTGCGATGGACTGGCGACCTATGCATGGTGTACCATAGAGATTACTATGGATAGGCCAATCCCCTAAAATTCTGTTTTTACCATGTTAAGATATTTTTCTAAACAATAATCACAACATACATAGTAAAGCAATGTAAGGTTATGTATATATTACATTTTATCCTTTTTTTTATTTGTTTTTTATAAACAACAACATTAACCTTTCTGGTTCATTTTATTAGTTTATTCCATCTGAAGATTTAAAAATCAGGCTTCCACTAACAATATAAACTGATTTTTAAGCCATATCTGAAAACATTTATATGACAATAATAAACCTATGTTCTCTGATACCACCCTGTTCTAAATAACAATTGTCAAGTAAAATAAAAGTTCGGGACAGCAGGATGGTAATTCACAGTAAGGTTGTGAGGCATTCTCTGTGTTACCTTTGTTTTCACTGCAGTACAATTCTGCATTTTAAGAAAGGAAATCCAAAGAAACACACATAAAGTCATATTTTAGTTAAGGTAGGTGTAACCCAGGGTAAAAACTGCCCTTAATCCCGCCTTTGCTGCTCCATTGGTTAGAGTGACAGTCAGTCACACAGTGCATTCAGCCAATCACTGCACCTGAGGTGGTTATTCAGGCCTGCTCCAGCTTTTCCCAATCAGGTGTGAAGGGGGGCCTGGGGGAAGTGCGACAACTTTGCTTGCCGGACTTTTGAAACTGGAAGCGCTTAAACGTTATTTTGGCGAGTATTAACTTAATTTCTAAGGTGGTTTTGGCATAATCTGGACTGTGAGTGGATCAAGATGGCTAGTTGTAGTGGGGGGTATTCAGAAGATGAAAATATGGACACAGGATGGTCTATGGTTGAAAATAGAAGAGGGGGTGGGGGAAAAGATAAGGTTAAAAGAGGACTAAATGCTGGTAAAAGATCTCTTGAAGATGAGGAAGAAAGAGTAGAAATAAAAACGAAAATAATGATGGAAGACTTTAAAGTTATATTAAAGTTTAAGGATGGACAGAATATGATTGGGGTAAGTCCTGTCAGTTTGTCAAATGGATTAAAGAAAGTTATTTGAGATGTTGAACTAGCTAAAATTTTAAGGGATGGGAGCCTTCTTATTATTTGTAAGAATGCTGAGCAAAAGAATAAGGCATTAAAACTACAAGTGGTTTGTAAAACAGAGGTATTGGAAAGAAAGGTAGTGGGGGAAGAAAGAGGAGTAAAAGGGGAGATTTCAGGGATCCCTGTTGTAGAAAACTTGGAAGAACTAAAGAAAATAATGAAAGGAGGAGACATTACAGGCATCAAACGATTACAGGCTTTTAAGGAATGGGGAGAAAATGGACAGCAAATCTGTATTACTGGATTTCAAAGATAACAATTAACAATTTGAATACAAAACCAGACATAATATGTATGCAAGAAACATGGCTTAAGTCATCATTGCAATTTAGTATTCATGGTTACTCAGTTTTACGTAAAGATAGAATAAATGGGAATGGAGGAGGATGTGCCATATTTATAAAAGAAAACATACAATTTATTCAGCTTCAAATAATAAAAGACATAGAACTTATTGCTGTAGAAATTTGACCAAATAATGGAAATATCAAAATAATAAATTATTATAATCCATGTAAACAATTAGATAAGTTAAAACTTGAAACAATCCTAAGGAACTGGAGAGGGAAAATGATTTGGTGTGGGGACTTTAATGCGCATAGTACTTTATGGGGAGAGCAAGATGATTATAATGGAGGTATTTTAAAAGGAGTGATTGAAGAAAAATAATTGGTAGTAATAAATAATGGTGTAGGCACTTGGGTGGATTTGATAAGAGGTAGAGAATCAGTTATTGATTTGACCCTAGTATCCCAAGCTTTTGCAGATAGTTGCAGCTGGAGGGTATGTTAAGAAAGTACAATAGGAAGTGATCATTACCCAATTTTTGTTAAGGTAGGAATAGATATGGAAGAAGACCAGGTAGAAATTGAGGGGAAATGGAAATTTGGGGAGGCAAATTGGGATAAATTTAAAATAATAATAAATAAATCGATAAATGAATAAAATGTAGAAATTAGTAAAACCATTATTAATGCAACAAAAATAAGTAATGGTATTTAAAAGAAGAAGATAGTTCCTCGGTGGACACCAGAGTGTTCAGTAGCAATTAAACAACGAAATAAGGCTTTAAAACACTTTTAAAAAATTATTTGTTTCCAAAATCTAATAAATTATAATCGGAAACAGGCAGAAGTCAGAAAAAGTATAAGAAATGCTAAAAGGGGTTATTGGAGGAAGTATTGTGAGTCTTTAGGAAAAAGTACTGCATTAGATAAAGCCGTATTAAGTACTAAGTAAACTCCTGGGGGATGATCAAGTTAGTTATAATATGCTAAGTAATCTTAGTAATGTGAGTAAAAAAATATTATTATAATTATATAATAAGGTATGGGAAGAAGGAATATTACCTGATAAATGGAAAGAAGCTATTATTACCTATTTGCAAACCTGGTAAAGATCCACATTCAGTTAAGAGTTATAGACCAATAACTTTAATGGTATGTATAGGTAAAATTATGGAAAAAATGGTGAATAATAGACTAACTTATTTTTTTGAATCTAAGGAGAAGATTAAATCCTATAAATTTGGTTTTAGAAAAGGTAAAAATACAATAGATCCTGCATTATATCTGGAACATGAAATTAGACGGGCTCAGATTAACAAGGAGAATTTAATAGCGATTTTCTTAGATGTAGAAAAAGCTTATGATATGTTATGGAAAGAAGAGTTGTTAGTTAAAATAAAACAAATGGGTATAAGGGGTAAAATATATAGATGGATTAAAAAAATTTTAACTGAAAGAAATAGAAAAGTAAAAATAGGTGGCGAAATAAGTTCAAAACATCAAGTCAAAAATGGTACTCCCCAAGGTAGTATTATAAAGCCTACGTTATTTATTATAATGATTAATGATATTTTTAATAATGTAGATACATCTTTTGGTGTTTCATTGTTTGCAGATGATGGTCTTATTTGGAAGAGGGGGAAAAACATAGAACTTGTAAATAGGAAATTACAAGAGGCGTTACATAGTGTAGAAGCTTGGGCTTTAGAATGGGGTTTTAGAATCTCAACATCCAAATCTAAAGTTGTTAATTTTACTAATTGGAAATTAAACATTGATGCAAATCTCAGATTATATGAGAATGTTATAGAAGAGATAAATCAAATAAAGTATTTGAGAATCTGGTTTGATAAAAAAACTTACATGGAAAAGTCATGTTAGTAAAATAATTTAAAAATGTAAAAAAAATTAAACATAATGAAATGTTAAAGAGGCAAAGAGTGGAGTCCTGATAGGAAAGCATTAACAACAATTTACACTGGACTAATCAGATCAATTTTTGATTATGGATGTATTCTATATATTTCAGATTCAAGTAGTTTATTTAAAAAAATAGATAGAATACAATATCAGGCATCAAGACTTTGTTGCAGAGCAATGAAAACCACACCAGTTTCAGCTCTACATGTTGAGATGGATGAGATGTCACTGGAGCTCAGAAGAAAACAAATAGCTATAAATTACTGGGCAAATATTAAGGGACATTAGAAAAAAATATCCTTCATATGTTATGCTACAACCTTGTCAAGAAAAAGAAAAAAAGCAAATTAGTAGTTTTGGATGGATTATAAATAATGAAGTAAGGGATGTAGGAATAAATCATAGTTTAATTAGTCCTTTGGTGGTTATTCCTGTTATTCCACCATGGATAATTGGACAGGCTGAAGTTGATTTAAGTCTATTGAAAAAAAGGAAGACAGTTAGAAACAGAAAGAGGTGGAAAGTTATATAGAAAAAAGAATATTCAGAGAACATACAAATGACAATATAGGAGTAGCATTTATAATTCCGAATTTTGATATTATGAGAAATAAAAGAATAACAGATCAGTTAACAGTGTATACAGGTGAATTAATGGCTATTTTAATGGCTTTAGAATGGATTGAGAAAACAAGAGAGAGGGACGTTTTAATCTGTTCAGATTCAAGTAGTGCATTAAAAAGTATTTTATAAACAAATTCAGAATAGAAGCAAGATATTATATTGGATATTAAATTAGATATTATTCAATAAATTAAATTGGATATTATTCAATACATTTTTAGAATTAAAAATTTTGGTTCTCGTTTTAAATTAGTTTGGATTCCCACATTGAAGTATTTGGAAATAAGCTGGCAGATAGTTTTGCTAAAAACGCCGCAATAAAGAGTATTGTTGAAATAAGCAAAAATATTAAAATAAGCAAAAATGACGTTAACAATACTAGTAAAATGTATATTAAGGAGAAATGGCAGGAGCAGTGGGATAGAGGAACCAATGCAAGATTTTATTATAGCATCCAAAAAAAAGGAAGATTAAGGTTTGGACATACATGTTTAAACAGTACTCTTAAAGTAATTAATAAACATAGTACGTGTTTATGTAGTTATTGTGGAAAATTAGAAACAATACAACATATCTTTTTAGAATGTAGTAAGTGTGTTCAGGAAAGGGAGGTGTTAATCAGAGAATTGAGTAGGAATAAGAATAAATTAGATATTAGGGATTCGCTTCAAAGATCGTCTTGGGATGTAGTTTTTAATTGTGTTTTCGGTTTTCTAAGGAGAACAGGTAATATGGGAAGATTATAGTGGATTAACATCTGATCCATACTCCAAGTCTGAAAGATGGCGGTAATGCGCCTATAAATTGTTTGCCAACCGCCATTGAACAAAAAGAAGAAGAAGAAGAAGGTGTAAGGGGGAGAGCTGGGTTGCAGGTTTGTGCTTCCAAACAATTAGTTCATCTGTTTGTTTATTATGCACTTTTAAAACTCACAATATAAAAATCATGTAGATCTGAATACCCAGTGAGCTTGGAGCCATGAAGCTGTCATGCACTGAACTATATTGGAATTGGTGAGTAGTGAACACAATGTTGTTTTGTTTGTTTAGCATGTTAGTGGTGGTAGCCAATGCTAAGTTTTTGATCATCAATTGTCATATGATCTAACTTCTTAAACTCAATGTGTGTTTAAGATGAGATAAATCATATCTTCATTTTGTCTTAAAGATTTGATAGTGGATATAATTGCATTTATTTCTGTATATAACTATATAACTGAAAACAAGTCTAGTTAACTAGCAGACCACCAGTAACTAGCAGACCACCAGTAAACCTGCAGACTCAGTCTGCAGGTTTACTGGTGGTTCCTAGAATCTCTAAAAGCACAATGGGAGGCAGATCTTTTAGTTATCAGGCTCCTCTCCTGTGGAACCAGCTTCCAGCTTTAGTCCGTGAGGCAGACACCCTGTCTAGTTTCAAATCTAGGCTTAAAACCTTCCTGTTTTGTAAAGTTTATAGTTAGGAAGAGGTAGAAAAGACAGCCTAATCCGGTTGGGGGAGGAACTCAGTCTTGACAGACGGTTCTCCTTTGCTCTACCTTCTTCATGTCTCACTCTATAGGGTTAAGTTATTTAAGTTTTTCTATAGTTATGCTGCTATAGGCTTTGACTGCTGGAGGACAATCTGACCACTTCTCTCTCTGCTAATTTCTTCCTTTGTCCAATCTGCTTGGTTACCGTTATTTCGACCTTGTTAACCTTTTGTTTTCTCTTAGTGTTCTTCTCTCCATAGTAACCACACCTGGTCTGGCGTTCTGTTAGCTGAGACAGCTTCTTGGATGAGAACATGGGCTGAGATGCTTCCAGTGACACTCTACAACTGCTGCTATGAACTCTTTTTTTTCATTGTCCTGTGCATCTAATTTAGTTTTCTGTCTTCTCAAACCCGCAGTTGGTTCTGCTAGAGGTTTGTTGCTGTTAAAGGGGAGTTTTTCCTCTCCACTGTCACTACATGAATTTTAATTGATTTTCTGTGAAGTGCCTTGAGACGACACCTGTTGTAAATTGGCGCTGTTTACAACAGATGTTGTCTCAAGGCACTTTACAAGAAAATCTATTAAAATCAAAGATACATCATAAACAAATCAATTTGAAAAAGTTTCCAATCTAAGGAATCCCAGCAGATTGCATCGAGTCATTGACTTGCAGCATTCACTCCTCTGGAATCAGCAGACCAAAACAATGGCTTGTGTTGTCGTTGACTTTACAGCAATCCCTCATACTGAGCATGCATGTAGCGACAGTGGAGAGGAAAAACTCCCCTTTAACAAGAAGAAACCTCCAGCAGAACCAGGCTCAGTACAAGCAGCCATCTGCCACAACCGCCTGGGGGTTTAAAAAGACAGAAAGCTAAATTAGAAGCACAGGACACTGAAATAATAGAGTTTATAGCAGCAGTTGTATAGTGTCACTGGAAGCATCTCAGCCCACGTTCTCATCCAAGAAGCTGTCTCAGCTAACAGAATGCCAGCCCAGGTGTGGTTACTAAGGAGAGAAGATCACTAAGAGAAAACAAGTGGTTAACAAGGTTGAAATAACGGTAACTATGTAGATTGGACAAAGGAATAAAGTAGCAGAGAGAGAAGTGGTCAGATTGTCCTCCAGCAGTCTAAGCCTATAGCAGCATAACTATAGAAAAACTTAAATAACTTAACCCTATAGAATGAGACATGAAGAAGGTAGAGCAAAGGAGAACCGTCTGTCAAGACTGAGTTCCTCCCCAACCGGATTAGGCTGTCTTCTCAACCTCTTCCGAACTATAAACTTCATCAAAGAGGAAGGTTTTAAGCCTAGATTTGAAACTAGACAGGGTGTCTGCCTCACGGACTAAAGCCGGAAGCTGGTTCCACAGGAGAGGAGCCTGATAACTGAAAGATCTGCCTCCCAGTGTGCTTTTAGAGATTTTAGGAACCACCAGTAAACCTGCAGTCTGAGAGCGAAGTGCTCTGTTAGGGACATAAGGAGTAATCGGATCTCTGATATACGACGGAGCTTTATTAGTGAGGGCTTTATATGTCAAAAGAAGAATCTTAAAATCTATTCTAAGTTTGACAGGGAGCCAATGAAGGGAAGCTAAAATTGGGGAGATATGATCTCTCTTTTTAAGTTTCATCAAATGTAAATGAAATGTAACGTAAATGTGATGTAAAAATATACAGTAATTTTGTCAGAAAAGCTGACAGAGGCTGCAAAAACCTTGAGATATTTGGAAAATTTTTATGCAAAAATTTGGTTACAATAGTGAAGGCAACATTTTTTTCCTACTTTTGAATCCTCTTTTGAAAAAAAAAAAAGAGTTAAATAGACAGCTCAGTTTTTAACAAGACACTGACCTGACAAATCTTCTCCGCATTGTAAGGTTACTTGTGGAGTACCACAGGGTTCTGTACTTAGCCAAATTCTATTTACTATATACATGCTCCCTATTGGTAAAATCATCAGACAGCATGGTTTTAATTTCCACTGTTATGCTGATGATACACAACTGTATTTATCAATAGATCCTGATGAATCCAGTCAGTTTGGTAGATTACAGGCATGTCTAGATTACATAAAAATGTGGATGACATTAAACTTTCTGCTCTTGAACTCTGAAAAGACAGAAGTTGTTTCTTTGGACCAGAACCTCTAAAAAAGAAATTGCTTAGTCAGCCACCTGACCTGGATAGAATCAGGTTGGCATCTGGTGACAATGTAAATCACATTGGTGTTATTTTTGATCAGGAAATGTCTTTCAAGCCTCATATGAAACAGGTCTCCTTTGCTCTACCTTCTTCT
>JAVLVB010000674.1:48703-64470 GCA_032876305.1 Orestias chungarensis | reverse complement strand
GTACTCCACAAGTAACCTTACAATGCGGAGAGGATTTGTCATTTAAATGAACAAACTGGGATCTATCAGACAAATACGATTTAAACCAGCCTAGTGCTGTTCCCTTGATCCCCACAGTGTGTTCGAGCCTCTCAATGAGGATATTGTGTTTGACTGTGTCAAAAGCAGCACTGAGATCTAACAAAACAAGATATTGGATAATATCTGTGTCTAACGGGAACATAAAAAACATGGAAGCAGTTCAAGAAATAAAATACTAATGCAATCTACTGTGGTCTTAAAGCTGGTATAGCTTTTATAATAATAAAAACAAACATATTTGTTTAAACTGTCACTACCTTCTGACAGTGTAGACTACTCACAAAAAGTTAGGGATATTTGGCTTTCTGGTGAAATTTGTGGAAAATGTAAAAAGTTCCCGCTACAGTGATGTCATATCACGAAAGTAAGACATTTAAGTAGAAGGATGGACTGGTGATTTCCTCATCTCAAACAATTTGTTGAAACAAAAGTTAACAACAATGGTGTGTACACCACAATAAAAAAAATTCAACATCTCAATAACTCGTCATGTACCCTTGAGCATCAATTACAGCTTGACAACGACGTCTCACGCTGTTCACAAGTCGACTTATTGTCTGCTGAGGCAGGGCATCCCACTCTTCTTGAAGGGCAGCCCTCAGGTCATTGAAGGTGCAAAATTTCAAGCCTCTACACGGCGACTCAGTTGATCCCAAAGGTTTTCAATCGGATTCAGGTCTGGAAAAGTGCAGGCCACTCCATTTGAGTTACACCAGTCTCCAACAGCCGTTCCCTGATGATGCTGGAGCATTGTCATCCATGAAGATGAAATTAGGCCTGTGTTTTTCATGTAGGGGCACATTCACCGGATTCATGATGTTATTCAGGCAGTATGGGATTGTCATTGTACCATTCACAAAGTGTAGGGCAGTTCTATACAGACTGGACACACCTGCCCACACTCTGACACCGCCACCACCAAAAGCTTGTCTGGTGACAACAGTGGCTGATGCATAGCGCTCTCCTTGACGTCTCCAACATAGTTGGCGGCCATCATTTCTGCTCAACGTGAATCGACTTTCATCACAGAACAGCACTGAGGCCCACTGGTCCCTCGTCCAGCGTAAATGCTCCCTGGCCCAAGCAAAAAGTCACAACACCTGTTGTGACTTTTGCTGTTAAGCTCCTCGTCACAGAACAGCAACATGTGCAAAAAGTACTGGAACATTTAACAGTTGGACATTGCATTCAAAAGCTTAGAGAAGGTCACATTAAGTTCACCTGTTAAGGTTTGAATGCATTTTGGGCTCATCCTGAAATTCCACCCGACAGCCAAATATCCCTAACTTTTTGTGAGTAGTATATATGAGGTGGATAATCAGTGAAAAAATGATGCCCATTTTGTCTTATCTCTGTAGTCCTACTGCAGCTTGCAGAACTAAACTTCTACCGGTCAGAAACAACCAATCAGAGCCTGCTTGAGATTGCAGATTTTATTCAGCTGTACTAATGGTCAATAAACAACTTACATTTACAAAAAAACTATTTATCCGCCATCATACATGGCGCGTACACACTGTGGAGGAAGGAATTGTAGGGGGAACCGGGGAAGAGTTGATTTTGACTATCTGAAAACCAACAAGGATCTGAGAAAAGGGACATCTTTCTTGGATAGCATCAAAATTTATGACGATAGTAAGCTTTGCAATGTACTTTTCACCTATGAGCTGGTCAAGAGACTGCAGCGAACCAAGCTCACTTGCTATTCCCTCCACTCAGGTAAGAACTAATCAGGTGATTGAAAAACAATTAAATTCACCACATACAATGGATGTTTTTCATTTTTATAGAACTATTTTTAAAATAGCAGCCTTGTGCAACCCAAACTAATCCTGTCTAGAAAAACAAATCTCTTAAGTGGGAAATTTATATTTTGATGGTAATCTAAAAATAAATATCAGAAAATATTGACAAACTTACAATAAATCTCCACTATCCTTCTAGAATTATTCTGGCATCTGTTTGTACAAAGCATTAGTCAGTAAGTAGAAAGATACAAAATTGCACCGCAGCTTAGACATTTCATTGATCTTGTCACATGTCACTGGTTTTAACATTTTGGGAACATGTGGGACTATGGTAATGCAAAGAAAAAAAAATAGTTCAAATTGACAGAAGAACAAGATGGTCAGTGAGGTTGCAAAGAGAATTAAAGCAATTTTAAAGGAGCTGAGAAAACTACAGTTTAAAAGGAGTTGTGTTCTGCATGTGATAACAATCTTCTGTGTTCTTAACAAGTCTAAACAAAAAATAGGGCAAAATAATTTTTCTTTCTATTACGGCAGAAAAAAATCCCTAAACCTTGTGCCAGTGAATCCTTGTGATGGTTCAGATAAATGTAGTGGCTTATGTCAGGAAGGGCACCTGAGGTAAAAACCATGGACAAATATGCGAGTCACAAACATTACACCAACTTGGACTGGTTTAGTCCTGAGTTAACAACCACCGCTGGTGCTGTTGACCTACAGGTGAACTATTGTTGAACTATTTGAATTATTTTTGACAAATAATTCCCTGTTGTGAGTTACAAAGGAAGCAGAAATTCTGGTGTGAGTGTTAATGCGATGTAGAGTAACCCCTGATTTGAGATTGAGGTGATTGGTTCGGAGTGTTGAACATACATTTCTGGGAGGATGAAGAAACATAGACTTATAAGAGTGAAGGTAAGCATACACAAGTGGACTACATTTTTTGTAGCAAGAAAATTCTTCAGATCCACCGTAACCCCTGATTGGAGATTGAGTGTAAGACTCATGAGTCAGGATAATTGAGACTCAATATACTATGTGTTTGAGTGAAACACAAACCAACAGAAAACTTAGAAACTCAGGAGACGAGAGCAAGGACGTGGGGAGCAAATAGAGAACATAGCAGAGGCAAGCCATTAAAAAACTTTTACCTCTAATGGTGGGCAGACAATGCGGAAACTGTAAACATATCATACAGTGTGAGCTCAACTGTACAGATTCTTGACAGAGAAACGGAAAACCTTTGATTGTGCTCTGCAGGAGGGCATTGAATACCACAGTGGGTGCTACTTCTCCAACTGCAATGTGAGAAGTGATTTTGGGTTAAGCTAAGCATGATGCTGTGGTAAAGTAGCTGTGGGAGATAAGTGAGAGGTTTTGTGGCATGTAAAGCGTGTTTTAGTGCATTTTAGAAATGTATACGTTTTTTCTTAAATGTATAAATAGGCAAATATCAAAATATCCATCTCAAAAGATTTTGGATTAATCTTAGCATTTAACTTATACTTATTGAATCGTATTAGCTGGCAAATGACAGAATTCCAAACTATGTTGAGAAAACAGTTTTAACAGATTATGTCACTGTCTATTTATATTCAAATATCAATATCAAATATTTTTATAGTGGCAGTTTTTTCCCCTCAAAGAAAAGCAGTGAATAGATGACAATTTGGACATTAATTCAAACTTCTCACGCTTACATGTCTAATACAAGCCAGCAGTTTTATTATCTGCAATTATGTTTACACTGTTAAACAAGCATTGTACAAATCTTGTTTTTACTTTTGGAATAAATTTTTAAAGAACAGTCTAAATAAAATCTTTGAATCAGCTCGTCCAGATGTCTCCAAATGTAATATTGACATTTACTTTAAATGTTACTTTTAGTGCATGCAGAAACAGCAGGTAAGATAAACTTTCTGTTTTGAAATTAAATAAGTTCAGGTTTTGGTTTCATTTGCAATCTTGATTAAGCGAACTTGTAATTACTTATGTATTAGAGGTAAATAGAGACTACATTTAATGTCCATAAATTACAATTTGATGTAAATACATTTGATAAGAGTTTAACAAGGTATCTTTCTAATAAGAAAAGACACTAAATTGTGTTCATAAAAATAGACAAGACAAAAATCTATATTATGGCATTCACCCAAAGAATAAGAGGACTGTTCCATTATATCTGTCTAAATCCTGGTTCTGATGCAAAAACTGCATCTTTTGTTCATTAAAAAAGAAAATTGTATCAAGCTAGGCTGTAAAAGTGTCTTTGATCAGTGCAGGTGTTTTAAATCTTGAATTTAGGCATTATGAAATGCATTCCAGACAGAGAAATCTATTTTGCTATGCTAATAAGAAAAAAAGAGATTTATTTCCAGACTAATGTTATTAATTCCTATTTGGTTTAGGAGGATTTTTACAAGTTAAATTTATACAGTATTATAGCCATGGACACGCCCGTGTAGTAAAAAAGGGGCATTTAGAGAGGTCTGAACGTATTAAGGATGTAAATAATTTTCTGAGCATTTGTTTGATGCTGTGCATTTAAACACTTTGGCTTTTTTATGCCAGAGATGAACCTCAATCAATAGCAAAAAGGGGCTTTTGTTATTTGTTTTGTTTATTTTTGCAAATTGTACTAGTTGAATTAAAAAAGAAGCCATAATTTCTAAATAATAAATCTTATTTTTTAACTTTAGTAATAGGGTACTTCTAATCTGTGTTCAGGTGTGGCGCTGTCAGTGTGAGTTTCTTTCAGCCACTTCTCCAGTTGGCCACAGGGGGTCACCAGTGCTCTTCTGCTGGAGCTCCTTCCACCACAGGTGCGCCTGGTTGGCGCCTAAGAGCTGGGCCAGTATAAGAGGAGTGGTGGATCAGCTGCTCGTCGCCTGAGTGTTTGTTTACTCCCGGTAAAACCCAGTCTCGGTGCCTCTTTAGTATTTCTAGCTTTTTGAATGTTTCTAGTTGTTGTTTCTAGTTGTTTCTCGTTCTCTAGTTGTGTCGCGTTTTTTGTTGTTGATCTTTAATTTGCTACTTTGTTTTTTCCACGCCCTTTAACCACCCGTGTGTCTTCTTCAGGTTTCTTCTCACTCCAGAACTCTTACCACCTTCAAGATCCTCTCTGGTTCCCCTCGTCATCTTGTTCCCACTCCTCTTGGCTCAGCTCGGTCTGCACGCTCCAGCATAAACCATCTGTTGTTCAACCTCCTCTGGACCACGGCTACTACAACTCTGCTGGAGAAACTCACCACTTCCATCAGCGTACTTGATGTTTTCCTTATGCTGGACAGTAAAAGGTTTAACCTTGAAGTTTAACGTCCGTGTATCCGTAAACTTCCGTTCATACTGTTTACAGAAACGGACCTTTAAACCTTCGAAGTAATCTAGAAGTCAGTGTTTCTGCAACCGTGACCAGATTCAACCCCCAAGCAGAGGCCTCGCCACAAGAGGACAACTGAAGCCACAACAAGCGGCTTCTCTTCAGCTCTGTGTTTATGGACCAATCACCCCCAAACCAGGATGCCCCGCTACATGCACCGGCTTTTCTTGGACAGACGGACCGAGCTTTTCCGAGTTGCCAGCTCCGAACCGGGACCGAAATCAGCTTATCCAAACAGTTCACCTGTTTGGATCAGGTGAACTGACATAAGTTTTTTCAAATCCAGGTCTGGGTAAAAGTTAGAGGTTAACACAATATAAATGCGTGACTGCATTCTGCTTTATTGTTGTAACTGAACCTCCAAACTGTAAACGACTCCTTATGCTAAGAAGCTGCAGCTTCTTCTTTAAAACTTCTTTAGCTTCTTTAAATCTGCCGCTCCAACAGATCTGATTGGCTTGCATCACAATAAAACGCACCTCTCCTCTAGTCCAATTTTGTTCAAACACAGACACATACACACATACACACACACACACACACACATTATTTTCATTTTTTTTGAGGGAGGGCTAAGAAGAACTCCAAGCACTGGAAATTGGTGTAAAGTGAATTGCAACCAGCTAGGGAGTAATGGATGAATACACCTTTACCTACACTGGGAAGCAGCGCCGGGCGAGTTACATATGTGAATGGATTATGAACACCTGGGTTTAGGTATCCACTTTCACAAAAGCCGGCATCATTGCTGAACAGACACCTGGCACGAGACTGACTCTGACAATGAAGAGAGGGAACCCAGCATGTTTGATGGGAAAATTCCCCAGCTTTTCAATTTAGACATAGAAGATCAGGACTTTGTTGGATTTGCGGGAGAAGATTAATTAAAATATATGGTATTTATTCAACAAAACTTGATGTTTTCCTTATGTTACCTTTTGTTTCTTTCTACCTTTGTCTTAGTATGTGTTTTATGTTACAGTGGGTTAGGTACAGAAATAGACCCCGTAATTGAGACTATGCCTTATAGTGCAGACAATACAGTAATTAGAAAAGCTTAGAGTCTTTTTTTATCCAGTCTGGTAATTACGTTGTTAAGTCTCTTAAGTTTCATTTGTTAGCTTATTGTTGTATTTATTGGCGAATGGCTGGATTAGCTTCTATCTAGCTAACTAGTAACACAGCAGCACAAAAAAAAACATACAGGCCAGAAGCTTTACGATAAAACCATGGTAAACATGTTAACTTGTGTAAACTGTGACTTCTCACAATACATCTAAGTTCGACTATTAAAAAACACTCAAAAACAAATTAATTTCTCCGAATAAAGCTGCCTTCTTATACAGCAATGATGGCAAATTTGATCATTTTAACTAATTTAGATTAACAGCAATAGAAATTAGTAATCTGTTGGAACTGCAAGTCTTTTTCCCAGAGTTGTCATTTTCCAAGAGAATATTATGTAACATAGCTCCCAACAAAAAACTCTCCTTTAGATCAGTGGATAGCGAGGAGAAACAGGGTTGTGATGACGTGTTGAAAATGTTATAAGGGTCTTAAAGAAACACACTCACATTTTTAGTCATTTTATAGATCCATTTTGAAAAAATCTGTTTCTCAGATTATGACATGTATATATCAATGAATATCCCCCAACTTTTTCTCAAGTCTAAAGTGCTACAAAATTAAAGTCTACAACATTAAATATTTTATTAAGCTGACTGTGTTCCTGTTCCTTTGTTCTATGTGATGTTGTAACCAATTTTACAGGTTGAGAAAAATGTTTGTAATAACTTTACTACAAATGGATGGAGCCATGCTGCTTTCTAAATATTGTATAAGGCAGCCATAACATATTAGGATGCAGATGGCAGCTGTCAAATCCTGGGCAGCTGGTTCCAAACTGAGATGCAAGTACAGTCTGAATGAGCATGAATAGCCTGAATGGCTTTTAGTAACTTTTTACTTTTTTATCATTTAAAGTAAACCTTTTTAATGTTTGCCCAAGTCCTTTGAAACCCTCAGTTTGTCACAGAAGATTGTCATTTAAACATAGTCAGGTTTGGCAGGAAGATTCTCCACTGTCGCTACTTGCATGCTCAGGATGAAGAATTACAGTAAAGTCAATGTTTCAAACATAAAATCAGATTTTCGAAAATTTTTGCATACCTGTCCAGGTAGAGTAAATGCTGCAAGTCAGGGACTCCATTCAATCATCTGGGTTTACTTACAAAACATTTCAAACTAAATGAAAAATAAACAGAACCCACTGTTTAGTAAATAGGATTAATATGACTAATAAATGTAATTAACTTTTCTTGTAAAGTGCCTTAGGATTTTATTTATATCTATTGTGAATTGTTTCTCTGTACATTAAATTATGATCTGAACTGATTCATTTAAATGTCCAAGAAGAAAAGTTAAGTGTTGTTTACAAAAACTTGGGAGAAAGTGATTCGTTATACCGTACTGATCAAGGAAAGTGGTTAACTGCTTCATGGGATATGGACCAATAAACCTTGGGGAGATTTTCCTGGAGACCGATTTCAGAGGGATATCTCCGGACGATAACCATACCTGAATCTCCAGATGGCGGCGCGCAGTAGTGCAGCGGCTTCTCAGGCTCCTAAGGAACACCCTGATTTAAGTAGTTTTTACGTCGGTTCCGAGCCCAAACTCATGCACCTAATGCGTATGAGTTATGGCAGGACTGAAATTTGTAGGATTAAGGACAGTTTGGTCAGCAAAAACCTTGAAAATAACATCAGAGCAAAGCTGGGCAGACTACAGCTTCCCCGGACTTCGGCGTGGGGGAGCAGAGCGCTGCAGACAAAGGGCCGGCGGAGTCAATGCAAGCAGCGGCAGAAGAGGGGGAAGCGTGGCGGTGTGCTAGCCAGGTTAAAGGCTAATGCTAACCGACCCCCGATTCCGTCACATTTCCTGTCCAACGTGGACAACAAGCTGGACCTGCTGCGGCTGACGATCAGTGTTTGTGAGGAGCGGAAGAACTACGCGGCAATTTGTCTCACAGAAACCTGGCTGAACAATACCATGCCGGACTCAGCCTTCCAACTCGCCGGTTGGGCATCAAGTGCATTACAGACTATAAATCTAAAGCTGCACAATGCCCCAAATACCCCTCCCTGCCTGAGGCTCTCAACCAATTCTACGCCCGGTTTGAGAACCGTACTACAGGTACTTGGGTGTACACCTGAGTAACAACCTCACCTGGAGCAACAACACTTCCATTCTGGTCAGGAAGGCGCACCAGCGGCTCTACTTCCTCAGGAGGTTGAGAAGAGCTGGACTCCGGAGCTCAGTTCTCACCTCCTTCAACAGATGTGTGGAGTAGAGCATCTTGTGCTCCAGCATCAACGTGTGGCATGGAAGCTGCTCGGCTGAAGGCAGGAAAGCTCTGCAGAGGGTGGTGACGGCTGCACAGAGGACTGTTGGAGTCAGCCTCCCCAACACCACAGACATTTCCACCTCCAGATGTAGGAAGAGGGCCTCCGGCATCATGAAGGACCCCACACACCCAGCACACTCACTTTTTGTCCCGCTCCCCTCAGGCAGGAGGCTGCGGAGCATCAAGTGTAAAACCACCAGACTGAGAAACAGCTTCATTCCTGAAGCTGTGAGACTCTCAAACACACTCGATTACAAATGAAAAACACTTTCTCATTTAACCGGCACTGTTCACTTTAATATCACACTTTAAAATTTCACTTTAAAATGTCGCTTAATATGTCACTTGCACTCCGAATTTTCATTGCTGCTATGTCCGAAGTCCCATATTGTAGATTCTGTGTCCATATTGTAGAATCTGTGTAGTCAAATCCTATTTCTCTTATAGTTCTTTATATTTTATTATATTATTTGAAATTGCTATCAGGGTGTAAACTGGACCGGGGGATTAGAATTTCGTCCCACCTCATGAACCACATGTGATGTGATGACAAATAAAATTCCTTGATTCCTTGATTCCTTGATTCCTGAAGACCGGGTGAATAGATTGGGGCTGGAACTCGTCTCGGGTCAGCATACTTCTTGTTTTGGGGTGCGGTGCATTGAATAGCTGGTGATGGTCTCTTTTCAGATTTTACGGGATCAACGAATGTGATGATGGACAGAGGTCACCGGGATGTCCTTCTTGACGGCGGGGAAAAGTGGTGGCTGATAACCCAGGGAGATCTCGAAGGGGGAAAAACTAGTTGCTGCGAAGACATGAGAATTATGAGCGTGTTCGACCCAGGGGAGGTATTGGTTCCAGTCGGACTGATTTGTGGATGTAAGGCAACGGATGGTGGCTTCAATTTCTTGATTTTTATGCACTGTCTGACCGTTGGTTTGCGTTGGATGTTGAGCTTGCTTTGGCCCCCAGTGCTGCACAGAAATGTTTCCATACTTGGGAAGTGAACAGGGGGCCACGGTCAGACAGAACGTCAATGGGTACACCGTGAAGTCGGAAAACATGTTTGAGGAAAAGGCGGGCTGTTTGGAGAGCAGAGGGCCACTTGTGCAGAGTGGACAACCTAGAGAGGTGCAAGAACCCTTAACTCTGACAAGGCCAAGTTTTAAAATGTCCAGACGAAGGGAAGATGCCTTCAAGGTGTTTACAACAATAACTAGGTCATGTAAGGGCAATGGGAGGAGGCAGTCTAAAATAACAGGCTTAGTTGGAGGTCATCTTGTAAACCTTGGTCTAGCAGGGGAATGATTTTTTTTATTTTTTATAATTTTGTGTGTTAAATAATATAAAAGGTTGTCAATCTGTATCGGAATACATTGGAACAGAAAGTGAAGCAGTGGCGTTAATGACCCTGAGAGTCTTATCTTTGCTCCAAGCAATCACACGCTAAGAACAGGTTGACCTTGCTTCTATTAGTAAAATAAGTCAAAATATCCTTTAATTTTTTAATTTTATTTACCTTTGGGATGAATAAAGTATTTTTTGTTTGATTTTGAAGTACAGCAGATGCATATTTAAATATTTATACAAACACTCTTTTGGGATCTGTATTTTCAGTGACAACGTAGTGTGGAACTTAAAACAATTAATTATGTATATATTAGAGAAGCAATGTTTATTTAAATTATTAGACAGAGAATCTACATCACTAAAAAAGGATAAGATAATCTTCAAATCGGCACAAAAAATGACTGCTAGCAAGGAATCTATAAAGCCAGAGGTAACCTGGCCATGATCATTAACATGGTCAATATAAAAATTGAAACCAACTACAGTAGCTATAATTTAGTGTATTGGTCACATTTATTTAAGTTAAATCTTGAATAGTTCACCATAAAATAACTCTTAAAATGTCTCTTTTGTGCATTGATCTAACAGCCATTTGGTCAACTGGTACCTTGTCGTGTTTTTATTATCCATTTAACTATTTTGGCTTTGCACTTGAATGCTTCAACCATTTAGTTGAAACTACAATAACACACTGTTTATGTTTGCATTTCATATCTGAATTCCATGGAAAAACGAAGTGTGTAGGTAGGACATTATAACAATTCCATCGCTTCTGCTACTCATTATAACTGTGTTTAGATTAAGACCTATTCTTTAAGATCACCAAATAAAGGCTGATCTAACACAAAACAGAACAAAGTTTAACCATGTTCCCTGTACCTGCCTAAATAAACACAGCTATTATCAGCTCAGGTGCATTCATTTATCTTGAAGCATGACGCAGTGGAGGAAAGGGCATTGGAGAAGAGGTGTTGAATCATTGCTGCAATCTTCATTTTCTTTTGTATTTGTAGAAGCTTTTATGTGGTTTTTATTTCATCTTTCTCAGGGTTAAATTTGCAAACCTTGTAGTGCCATCCATTTGTTTTTCCTTGCACCAAAAACTAACTAGTGTTAGAGACAAAAGCAACTTGACAAAATCTCCAACTTTCTACAGTACACATGAGCACAAATAATCAACGCTAAAAAGTAACAAGTATGTCAGAGATTAGAGGTTTGTTTTCAATTCAACCACGTATGGCGATTTTATTTATAAAGATAATTTTGATCATGAGAAAATGACAGCAACAATGTGGGGTCATGGCAGTGTCTATTTCGTTAATTCTTCCACAGTGATAAACTTTGAACATGTTTTAATTCTGCACAAAGTTTAACATGGTTTATTACAATGTATACCTGACTCACCTATGTGTGGACTAACCTATGTATGTGAGTGTGTGATCTTGCATAATACTGCCATGGGTGTAGTTACATTAACAACCACTCCTACCAGACTCCTTAAACTGAGCTGAACAGGTTTGACTTCTCTCTTGAGGGATATGAGATAAATCAAATTATGCAATGATGTGTTATAAGTTAAAACAAGCTCCATTATAGATATAAAGCCATAATAATAAGTATTTAGCAAAAACTGGCTGGTAAATTATTCTTTTAGCTTGTTTCAACCAGAAACATGATTTATTATTCCATCCATCCATTATCTAACCCGCTTATCCTTGTGGGGTCGCAGGGTTGTGCTGACACCTATCTCCAGCTTACAATGGGCGAGAGGTAAACCCTGGACAGGTCACCATTACCTTGCAGGGCTGATTTACTTTTTAAAATGTTTAATTCAGCTTTTATTTCATGTACGAATACAAAATAATGCAGTTTATAACAGGAAAAAAAAATATGGTTTTGAGATTATTTGCCAAATATGCCCCCTTTACAACCCCTACATACATTTTTTCCACCAGTTGGGCTCAGAACTCCCCAAATTAATAAACAGAGCCTACCTGTGAGGAATTTATTGTAAGTATACTAAATCAACTGTTCTGTTTTTGGTTCAACAGGCTTGTTATAGATTAGAGTAAAAACAGCAGGGTTCAAATCTAGGAACCAACCAGTCGGTGTGAAAATTTCACCCTTGAATTTTTATTCAAACATGGAAAAAGTAGAGTCCAATTGCAAACCCTTTAGGAAATTTCACTGCCCCCCTTAACTGAAAGGAGAGCAGAGAAATTGTTTTGTAACAGGGTTGATATTCATGCACTCCAAAAACCTGGCCTCTTTTGAAAGTTGATAAAAAGGAGGCCATTGCTGAAAGAAAGCTACTGTATGTCTGTGTCTGTTGGAAGTTTGCCAGATGCTATATGGGAGAGGAGGGTGGCCAACATACTGAAGAAAGTGCTGAGGTCAGATTAGGCCAAAATTAAACTTTTTGGCACATAATCTCAATAGTTGTGGCAGTATCATGCTCTCGGAATCCTTTTCTTCAGTTCAGACAGGGAAGCCAGTAAGACTTCATGGAAGGATAAAAAGGTTGATGGACAGGGCAAACCTGCAGAAAACATAGGTAGGGAAGTATTTACGCATTGACAGCCAGTTATTTTTCACCACCTGTCGTTTTTGATCATCTGTCATTTTCAATGGTATTTTCCATTGAAAGTTTTCTATTGAAAAGATCCTCTCCTATACCTTTAATATGCAATTAGATGCTTTTGGTTAAATATAATACACTATAATAATGCCTTGATAATGATCAAAAGGAATGGTTTAGGGTTTGCACATTTAAGACTGTTACAATCACTAGTTACAACTAAAATTTTACAGGAAGTAGGACGCTGGTTCTGTAACTGATAATTTAGGAAACACGCTCTGTCTTTCATAAAGAAACTTCACACAATGTCTGCTGGTGGTAATCAGAGGTTGGCGTTGACTGAATGGAAGCTTTGCTGTCTGTCTGCCTCAGGGTAGATGTAGCTACAATGTAGGAATGCATAAAGAGTCTGTATGAATGGTTGAATGACTGATTGTGGTGTAAAATTTAGACATCTGTGTCATCTGACTAGATAAAGTATTTTTATTTAATACACAATTTTTATGTTGTTTTAAGATCTGAAATTGTTTAAAACCTTAAAATAAACCCTTTAGGACAATGTGTAGGACAATCACCAAGGGAGCCGACTGTCATCCAGTAAAAGGAACTGTATTTTTTCTGTTCTTTTTTAGGCACAGACCTGTAATGTAATTTAAACATCAAAAAGCATGCATGTGTGAAGAGTGAACAGACATTTTTTAAAGGCTTGAAAAAAATAAAATGAAAATAAGAATAAAAGGATGATATATGGCCAAATAACAAAGAAATATTTAAACATGGAGCATTATTAGGATGGGTGTTCTTCTGCTCTCTGGAGCTTTTCTTTTCTGCAGCTCCTTGATGCTCAATAAAAAACTGCAGTACTTGCTTCTTGTAAAGCTTGATACCCTGCAGGGCCTAGAGGTCCTAAATAGTAAACAGAACATCAGAAATTTAGTTTGGTCATGAGTCGTTTGAAACTTTCTACTGCAGCACTTGAAAAGTTTTCGTCAATACACACCACAGCCGTGACAGTGGGTCTGGCAATGGTCTAGAGTACTTTTGTTTGGACTGTCATCAGCTTTGTACAGAAATCGTGTTACCTTAATATCAATGAAAAGGCAACACATCAAACCTGGTCTAAGAAAAGTCAAGCACATATGTGAGAGTCTTACTTTACTATTTTAGTGAAAGAAGACAAAAACCTACAATAGACCCGTCTTCAGATCATAGATATTAATGTAGATTGTACTTTGCATCATGGCATTCAAATTCCGAGAGCTTAAAGAGCAACAATGAAACTTAGTTTTCCTGCTCCAGCTTAAGCTTGTATTTCTAATCCCAAAGGTCAGCATTCTTTTAATATTTAACTGTTAACTGCATATGGGAGGTAGAAAATGACATGGAAAGGAATTATGAAGATTGTGGAGGGAGATATGGAGGAGATACTGTTCAAAATGAGGGGAATGACAGGAAGTAGTGGGCAGAGATGTTGGGCTTGCTTGGCAGAAGATCTAAAGGAAGGAATGGACCACAGAAGATAAATATTTTAAAGCTAAAAGTCAGAGGTTTAGTGACAACGAATGTCATGGAAATCTAGAGGAACCAAGGAGGATACAACTTAGATGTTGAGAAACTGGCTGCCAGCTCCTCTTCTTAAGATGTTATTGAGGCATGATGTATGATGATGTGTGTACACCTTGCTACCCCTCTCCCCCCCAGGCTAAACCTGCAGTGCCAGCACACAGAGAGAAGAACACATAAACACAAACAACCTCAAACTCCATCAGTTAGCTGTTCATATTGCTGTAAGAGCTAATCCTGTGTTAATCTTGTCCTCAACTTTCTATCTGGTCTGTCTGGTTAGTCATCATGCTGCTGCAATTTTGAAAGAAAAAATAACTTGTAATGCTCTGCAATTTTACCTTATTCCATGTTGTTAATCTGTGCTTGTGTAAAATGTCTAGAATGTCAAGACTTTTACAAAGTTAAAATCCGTTAACTTGATATTATTGGTCAATATTAGCGGGTAGATCTCTACCTCCTCTTCTCTGCTGTGCCATGTAATAAAATTAGTATTATTATAACAATTATTAAATGTGATTATGTGAAACCAATATTAAGAGCAAAATTAGTGGATATTGGCAACATTAGTTCAATTTTTTAGGAATAGTTTGACAGTAGGCAGTTACACATTATGCTACATGTATGATTGAAAAGGAAACTTACTTTTCAAAAGGATAAGTTTTACATAATATTTTTCAAAGAAAAACATTTATCATTTAAAGAAAATTGTATGAATATGAATTTTGAGTAAGAATTAAACGAATGAATCCTATTAGGCCTAAATTGTCAGTTTTAAATGTACAGCAGAATTGGCCTAGGTAAATGCAGCTTTGAATACAACCACTGTATAATGATTAAAATTATATTTCATTGATTAATTAATTTGTTTCTATGGTAACAAGACAGTGTCCCTCAGAAGCAGGACACAAAACTGTACTCGGGAACAGAAGAAGACTTATCACACCTCTACACCACCAGGAAATCCTAAAGAAACCTGCAACTCCTTGGACACAATGTGTATTGATTAGTAACTGCATACAACACCAGTGGTGGTGGAAGTCCCTAAAACCAATGTTGCTGTCTTTGAAGAAAGATGGCGGAAAACAAGATGGCGGCGCACAGTAGTGCAGCGGCTTCTCACGCTCCTAGTGAAAACCCTGAGTTACGTAGTTTTTACGTCGGTTCCGAGCCCAAACTTATGCGCCTTATGCGTATGAGTTATGGACGGACTGAACTTTGTAGGTTTAAGGACAGTTTGGTCACTAAAAACCTATATAATAACATCAGAGCAAAACTGGGCAGACTACGGCTCCTCCGGACTTCGGCGTGGAGGAGCAGAGCGCTGCAAACAAAGGGCCGGCGGAGGCGATGCAAGCGGCGGCAGAAGAGGGGGAAGCGCGGCGGAGTGCTAGCCAGGCTAAAGGCTAATGCTAACCCACCCCCGATTCCGTCACTTTTCCTGTCCAACGTCCGCTCTTTGGACAACAAGCTGGACCTGCTGTGGCTGAGGATCAGTGCTTGTGAGGACATGAGGAACTGCGCGGTGATTTGTCTCACAGAAACCTGGCTGAACGACACCATGCCGGACTCAGCCTTCCAGCTCGCCGGCCGGCAGCTCTTCCGGGCGGACCGCAACCAGCTCTCCGGGAAAGCCCGCGGGGGCGGACTATGCGTCTA
>JAVLVB010000674.1:7704-19804 GCA_032876305.1 Orestias chungarensis | reverse complement strand
TGTTATTCTGTGTCCATATTGTAGATTTTGTGTAGCTCAAATCCTATTTCTCGCATAGATATTATACTCTCATATTTTATTACATTATTTAAAATTGCTATCAGGGTGTAAACTGGACCGGGGGATTAGAATTTTCGTCCCACCTCATGTACCACATGTGATGTGATGACAAATAAAGATTCCTTGATTCCTTGATTCCCAAATTCAAAATATCTGTGAGACAGTGGTTTCTCGGTTATGTTTCTGGCCAAACAAGATGGCGCTCATATCTCTACGCCTATAGCAGTGATGTCATGCTCCGAAGCTCTATAGCAGGGGTGCTCACACTTTTCAAGCTTGCGAGCTACTTAAAACAGGACCAGTCCTAAGGGATCTACTACCCCACCTCCCAATAATTTTTATTGTATATTTTGTCCTTTTAGAATGAAGTATAATTTAAATTTAATCTACAATACTTATTCATTTGTCTTGCGTAACTACATTAACCCACTGTGGAATGTGTGGTTTTCTCTCCAAACACAAGCAGACAGATAAGTCTATAAATACATTCATATACACAAATACATGTATAGTTCAGGGGGGGTTGATGCTGCCCCGGCCTCTAGCTACTCTAGCTAAGACAGACTGGGAGACTCGCTACGCGACACCATAGTTTGCTAAGATGGCTAACGCAAAACTAACATAGATAGCGTGTTTGCTTGCTTAAACGAGCATCAGTTTGCTTGCTCAGTGTTCCGTCGAGTCGCGTTTCCCCGTCAGATACTGTTTCCCCTGTGTCTTTTTGCCGCGCCCCTACGCTTCTCTCTGC
Source organism: Orestias chungarensis (assembly GCA_032876305.1). Classification (NCBI taxonomy): domain Eukaryota; kingdom Metazoa; phylum Chordata; class Actinopteri; order Cyprinodontiformes; family Cyprinodontidae; genus Orestias; species Orestias chungarensis. Next base: position 18,996 of record JAVLVB010000674.1, on the reverse strand, counting down.
ACACGGCTCGTTCATTAGTAGCGTTAAACAAGCACGCGCGATTTTTGCCACGTGTGCGGAGAGAAGCGTAGCGGCGCGACATAAAGACACAAGGGAAACATGCAGTCACACTCGTGGCTGACTGACTCCCTTAGATCGATGCGCACAAACCTCAGAGCTGCTGAGAGAAGAATCAAGAATCAAGAATCAGTTTATTTATATAGCGCCAATTTACAACAGGTGTCGTCTCAAGGCACTTTACAAAAAATCAATTAAAATCAAGGATACATTCTAACAAATCAATTTGAAAAAGTTTCCAATCTAAGGAACCCCAAGCTGGCACAAATCAAAGGACCCATCTGATCTGTCACACTTCCAAATGCTGCTCTCCTCCTTCTCCTCAAGCGTCACCACTGCAAAGAGGAAGTTCTATCAGGACAAGATCCACAGCGCCACCGAAACCCGGAAGCTATTTTCTACCTTCAAGTCTCTGTTAAACCCACCACCTCCTCCTCCTGCAACCAACCTCACAGCAGATTCCTTTGCCAACTTCTTCACCGACAAAGTGGCAGCGATCAGCAGTCAGTTCCATCTACACAGACCACGCTCACCCTTCCTCACTGGTCCTTCCTCTGAGCGCCGCTGAACCCACTGCTTCCTTTTCTTCATTTACCCCTCTCACCGAGGATGAGGTATCAAAGATTCTCACAAGAAGCCGCCCTACATCTTGCCCTCTGGATCCTATTCCCACCACACTCTTGCAAGCCATAGCTCCAACCAATGTGACAGCAGCCACCCACGTGATCAATGCTTCACAGTCTACCGGATCATTCAACACCGCCTTCAAACAAGCCCAGGTAAGTCCCTTCTCAAAAAAAACCCACCCAAGTGGAGAACTACCGACCAGTCTCCCTCCTCCCTTTCCTATTTAAAATCATCGAAAGAGCTTTCTCAAAGCAGACGACGAAATTTCTCTCCCAACATGACCTTCTTGATTCTAACCAATCAGGCTTTAAGAGCGGTCACTCCACGGAAACGGCACTCCTGTCAGTAACAGAATCCTTAAAAGAGGCCAAAACGACAGGCCAATCATCAGTTCTCATCCTACTGGACCTCTCAGCTGCATTTGATACTGTAAACCACAGCATCCTCCTTACCAAGCTGGCAGACATGGGCATTGAGGGCAGTCCACACTCCTTTTAATCCTTACTCACCGGTCGATCCTTCAAGGTGGCATGGCATGGCCAAACATGGACGCAACACCACCTCACCACAGGGGTGCTCCAAGGCTCAGTGTTGGGCCCCCTCCTCTTTGCCATGTACACTGCTTCGCTGGGTCCCTATCATCCATTCGCATGGCTTCTCCTATCACTGCTATGCAGATGATACCCAGCTCTGTCTGTCCTTTCCTCCAGACGACCTCTTGGTACCGACGCGAATCTCTGTCTGTGTGCCTGTCTGTCTGACATATCTGCATAGATGAAAGACCACCACCTACAACCGAACCTCTCCAAAACTAAACTGCTTGTCATCCCAGCCAAGGAAAGTATTCACCACAACAACAGCATCAGGTTAGACTCCTTATCTGTGGCACCCACTAAGGTTGTAAGAAACCTGGGAATCATGATCGATGATCAGCTGACCTCTGCGGATCAGGTTGCCTCTGTCCCTCGATCGTGTCGCTTCTCTCTATGCAACTACTCTACTCTACTCAACATGCGACACAGCTCCTAGGTCACCTTGGTCATTTCCCGCCTTGACTAATGATACGCCGTCCAAACAGGTATTCCAGCCTGTGCTGTAAGACCGCTACAGATGATCCAGAATGCTGCAGCTCGCTTGATTTTCAACCAGCCAAAGCGATCGCATGTCACACCCCTTTTCACTGAACTCCATTGGCTTCCCTTAGCTGCACGCATCAAATTCAAATCACTAATGCTGGCATACAGACTGTTTGATGGATCAGCGCCCATCTACCACAACACCCTCTTAAAGCCTTACGTCACTGCCCGCCTGCTCCGTTCCTCCAAGGAGCGCCAACTAACGCGACCAAAGCCCCATGCAGGTCAATCTAAAGTCTTCTCATTTGCGGTTCCTCGCTGATTCTCTTTCCACGTTCAAGAAATCCTTGAAGACCTAGCTCTTCCGAGAGTATCTATTGCCCTGAAAGATGTTATTAGCACTTATTAGCCCCCCTGATATTAGTTAGCACTCAGTGTATGGTACTTGGGCCTTCTGTGTTTACCTAAATGCTGTAAATGAGTGTCATCATTACTGTAATGTTAAATCCTCTCCTAGCATATTGCATGTAAATTGCGTCGTAGTTCAATTTTAAACCCTCTTTTTGTAAGTCGCTTTGGATAAAAGCGTATGCTAAATGCATTAATGTAAATGTAAATGTATCTGACGGGGGAATCGTTTCATTAGCTGGACACCTGTGACTCATAGAGTTAGATCTTTATATGTCATTGGTCCATAGTCAAAACTGATGTCTGAGGTCAAAGTATAGTTTACGTTGGATTTTATTTTACGTGCTCCATTAATATTATATTAATGTGGGGCCAGTGCGTGATTGCGCAAGCGCGCAGCTTAGAGGGAACGTTGCGCTTAAGTGAGGTATTATCAACCTGATATTAACCAGTGTTGGTTATAGAACAAGCTGACTGGCAGATTCAAATGTGGCACATTTATCATTGTCATCACAGTGGGTGGTTGATAATGTGCAAAACTTATCAGCGAAAATGTTTTTCCTTTCTTGTTAATGATGGCTTCTTGTTAAGGAATTATGCTACATGGTTCTTTTTAACTCAATAGACGGATAACTACCAAGAAGCAAGAGTGACACAGTCTATTAAACTGATGTAGACTTGGCATGATTTCTTTGATAAAAGCCAATTTGCTTTCTGTGGATGTTTTAAAAGTGTGCATTAAAAGCACACGTTTGCTAGCCAAAAAACTCTTTACACTTCAAAATTATTGTGGCGCCTGTAAGTTTTCTCTAGGTTGCATATTTAGTTTGTCGGTATGAATTTGGTGTCAGAGTGAGTCTTTTCAGCTTTGACTCCAGCTTGTCCACAGGGGATCGCCAGTGCTCTCTCTCTGCTGGAGCGCCTTGCACGTCCCGTTGCGCCTGGTTTGCGTTGATAAGCTGAGCCAGTATAAGAGGAGTGGTGGATCAGCTACTTGACGCGTGTTTGTTTACTCCCGGTAATTTCAAGTACTAAGTGCCAACCTAAACCTCAATTCTTCTAGTTTTTCTCCAGTTGCCTTTTTTGAGTTTTATTTGATACTTTGTTGTTTCCCATGCCCCTGACCTCATTTGTACTCACCTCAGGTTTCTGCCAACACCAGTGCTCAAATCCACTCAAGATCTCTCTCTGGTTTGCCGCATCCATCTGATTTCCCCACTCCTCTTGGCTCAGCTCGGTCTGCCCGTCCCAGCATCGCTCCATCCGGCGCACACACCCCCTGGACAACCACACCATCGGATTACTGCTGAAAGGACTCACCCCTCACTCCTCCATGGCGTCAACCACCCATTCACTCAAAGTAAGATCGTTTCAACATTAATCTCCCTCCAAAATACATTAACTCACCTGCTCTGTCATCACCCTCAGAAGTCTCCGGTCTCCCACGTTGTCTTGTTGCTCAGAGTCTCCTGCCATTTCCTGCTGCCCCCGCTGTTCCTGTTGCCCGCCGTACATTGCCGTTGCCCGCTGCTTCCTGTTGCCGGATTCCCCTCCACACCTTTCAATAAATTCATTATAATTGATCTCCTGAGAGTCCTCTGTTTATGTGGGTCAGACACTTAAAACATTATGACCCTTAGAAATCTTTCTTTAGGACCCTGCATTCGGCGATTTTCTCTCTGTATCCTTAACATTGCTCAATGTTTGTTTTTTCACTATTCAGGAATGTGGTTTAAATTTCCACATGTGTTTCAGGACAACCTTTGTACTGACAACCCTGTTTACTTATATTGTTGTTGCAGTTGCGAAATGGCCAGGAAATGACCTAAGTCTGAGATTTTCTCTCCTTTTTTCCTAGGGAACATGACTTTCCAAAGTCTGGTTATTAGTTAGTAGATTTTGTGGTATGGTTCCAAATTACCTTAATATATCCAAAATATCAGTATGTCAGTGTTGGAGTCTGCCACATTGAGCAAAATATCATGGAGTCACGGTAACACTATTTGAGGAAAAGCCATGCTCTGTTAGCAAATATGCGGGTAACAAGCTTTGATATCCGTTTTATTTTTATCTAAACTAAATTAATTATTAGACACCATATGTAAATAGTATCATTGGTGGTTGTGTTTCCCAGTCAGATTTTAAAGATAAAACTTTTTTTATAGTTCCATCTGACACAATTACCTTACCTAAACCTACCTGTTTTTTTCAAGTGCAAAAAGAGTCATCAGTCTTTATGAGTTTACAAGATTGGATAAATTCACGGTTTGAAAGTATAAAATTACCAATGGTCAGACTATGTTTTCCATATAGGCATTGTTTTTGTGGTCTAAACAGGGAAGTCGTATAATGACCCAAGGTAGTCATATTAGGTTTTCACATAATAAATCAGATGAAATAGGAACAGTAACAAGTAAGGCTACATTCCCAAAACAAATTTTAAAAATCTGGCAGAAAGAGTCCAGCCAGTCATTTAAGGTGTGAATTGATGATCTAATAGAAAATAGCCAGTGTGTTGCTAGAAAGCTGGGACAGAGAACAGAGGCAAGACAAACTATGGCTAAGGGGAAATCTGGAATATGGACAGGCATGATAAGGAACAGAGGAAAGACTGACCAAAGTGACTGGATACCAGTTGTAGAAAAGTGAATGAGGAGAGCAGTAATTGGGATCGTAATGTAAATTCAAAATCAAACCCTCCTGTTTGACCAGAAATTTCATGAATAACACCTTCCACATTGCTTTGGCAAAGTATAGACCCCTTTGAAGTCCAGGAGAAGTATCTAGTACGTAAAGATTGTAAGTAAAATGTAGACAAAGCAATAACAACTTTGATAAAAAGTTGTGTGGCTCCTGAGAAATCAACCAGATCTCCTTTGATAAATCTAATGAAAGTCTTCTGTGTGATTTTGTAAATATCAGGTCATTTTAAAGTCGGCTTATGAGTATTTCATCAGTGTATGTCCTGTGTGGAAATTATGTTTGAATTATCTTTACTGATATACTCCTGACCATAATCATTGCTGTTTTTATTAGTATTTTTAAGACAACTATAACTTTGAATACATGCATATATTATAATCAATTGTTTGTTAACTATAACTTGGAAAGTATGAGCTAAGGTTAAGCTGAATGAGAGATTTGTGCAGAAGTGACCCATCGACCTCCTTTCTAATTAGGGCAGTGGGAGTAGAAACGGAACTGCCTGGGACAGAGAGAGGGGTATTAGGAGAATTCCTGGGTTTCATCAAGATAAGGTTACTGTGAAAGGTTCAGATGTATGTGTCCTTGATGTAAACATCTGTGGGGAGGCACTCACACCCAGGCTGAACTAAGATTGTAACTGTTGTAAAACTGGGGGTTAAAAACAAGACTGGATTTTTTTCTGCGCTGAGACACCTGGTATTTTGCAGCTTGACGTGTTCTCCTAACTTGAACGTTCATTTTGTATTATTAAAGCTGCATTTAGAAATCCATTGCTGCTTCTCTTCTTTTTTGAAATAAAGTATCCAAAGAACCGATGAGAGGTGTAGAGAAAGACAACGCAGAGTCATTTAGTGGTTTTCACCTCAACAACTTTGGTGCCACGACCCGGATACTTTTTTGCTAAAAGGAAGGAGAAAAAAATTGGACTAGGAGACAGAGGACCTCATCAGCACCACACGGTTGACCGAAATTAAAAGGTAAGGAGATTTTAGGTATTCTCCTTTTGCCTAAATGTAGTTTAGGTGGTGCTGTGGAGTATACTCTGGTTTCTCAAAATTAATACATGGTGGATAAAAAAATAAATAAAAATAAAAAAACAAAAAACGGAGTACAACAATAAAAATAATAAAATAATAAAACTACAAAAAAGAAAGAAGCAGTTCGGGTGTTGGGAAACCACTTCTGGGTTACTTAGGGTGGGGCTGTAGAGGACCTCCCAGAGGGACTGGGGACCCCTCAAAGTGGTTAGCAATAGGAACCCAAGACCCTGATTAGGTGAGGGAATACAGATACTTATACAGGTGAGACTGTGAGAAATAAAATAGGTCAAGGAATTCCAGGGAACTAATTAGGGTTGGGTCCCAGACTTCAGACAGGGTCAGAGTCACGGTGGTTGGACCAGGAGAGATAAAAAGAGAAGAGAGTGGAAGGGTTGGAGGACCTCTGCGCGCGCTTGCATATATTCTGTGTTAAATTATAATGTGTACCAACACAATGAAATGTGTGTGATAGAATAAGTGGCTGCGAGTGGGTGCGAATGAGACATATTTGGTGAAGTGTGAAATGTGTGCTTGAGAATATAACCAGAGGTGAGAGAATATGGACAGAGAATTAGATGATGGATGCTGGGGCGGACGCCCCTGGGTGACTTTACAGTTGCAAGTGGATGGAATGAGCGATTTTTTTGAACAGACAGAGAAGAGAGGAAAGAAGGAAGTAAAGGCGTGGTAAAGGCATCACTATTAGGATCGGTACTAGGTAAAGAATTTAGAAAACATAAGAGTGAGGTGGAAAAACTACAGGGAAAGCTTGCAGATGCTGATGGATGGGAAAGATAGAAGTGCCCGAAAAATAAAAAAGAAAGTGAAGGTGAGATGAATAAACTGGTAGTTATTTGGCAGTTCTATCTTTCTTTTTCTTTGGCCTGTCTTTCTAGATTTTTTTATTTTGCCTCAGGAGTCAGTAAAACACCACACACACATAAATTTAGCTTTCTTGATCCGTCTCACCGGTCTCAATAAGAATTTTGGGGCTTCGTGGGTTAATTAATCAGTTTAACAAATGGTCATAGAAGGAGTGAACAGTAAAAGGCCAGGAAAATGAGAAAAAAAAGAAAAGAAAAAAAAAGGAACGCTCGGTAACATGGGGCCACAGAAGGAGTATAGTATAGTGGAATTTATCCCGCTCTGCCTGTAGAACGGCATGAATCTGGTCCTGGTATAGAATAGAATAGAATAGAATAGAATAGAATAGAATAGAATAGAATAGAACACAATGCCTTTTATAGTCATTATAAACATTCTACAATGAGATTGGAACTTTTAAAAAATGTTGCTATAATTTTGTGAAAATCTCAGGAGGAGATATGTGGATAACAGGTAACTTAGGAAAGAAGTCAGAAATCATTATCCCACCACTCCAGCTGCGATCCCCCACTTTGACTGGAAACCTGTGCAGCACCCTAAATAATTTATTTCTGAGGCAGTGGAGACCTGGGTGAGATACTCGGGGCTGAACCAGAAAACAATGACAAACACAGGGCACTTGTTTTAAAGAAGCTGTCCAGGAGCTGATTTTGCTAAATGGGAAAAACATTTAATACATCACTTGTTAACAGCACAGGATACGGAGTGACGGAAAAAGAAAGAAAATGAACAAATGCAAAACTGCTTAAGCTGCTGCTGCAGCAAATAAAATTTACAATGAGCAAAAAGAAGCCTGAAAAATAAAAACAACATGTAATGATAGCTCAAGCGCAAGCTGCTCCTCCCTAAGTTCCACAGTCTACAGCTCACAATCTGCTACTTATGAATATGCTAATAACTCATGGCAAGGAGGACCCTTCCCTCCTCTGCCTCGATGTCCTTCTTTTAATTACAGGAACTATGGTTCGGGGCGTGAACGAGATGGACATGGGAGGGGTCTACGCGGACAGAGACCATGGAGGCCGGGACTGAGAGGAAGGGGTGGAAATGGAGGTTACCGAGGGATGTCTGCTACAACTATTGACAACCAGGCCATTGGATGAGATGCTGCCCCAATCCTCCAATTGGGGTTGCACTGTCGATGGTTCCAGCCAATCCACAGCTGGCTCCACCTCCAGGTCCTCCAGGGCAGTACTCACAGATGGAGGGGGACCTGCCCTCTCAATATTGACCCACCTCTGAGGAGAACGTCAGCAGCAGGGGACCGGCAGATCCCCTGCTGCCAATGAAGGTGGGAAATTACTATCTAAACTTCTTGGTTGATACTGGAGCCACATATTCCACCATTACTACAACAACACAACAGACACGGCTGTCAGAAAGAACTGTTTCTGTAATGAGCTTCTCAGGGGTTCCACAGAGTCTGCCTGTGACGGTTCCCCTATCGGTGGAAGTGGGGAAAAAGAGACTGAAACATTGATTTGTATGTTCACCTAACACTCCAGGGAACTTACTTGGAAGAGACTTATTAATTAAACTGGGAGCCTCTGTATTGTGCGGCCCAGATGGGCTAATTGTGACTATTCCAGATGGCTCCTCTCATCGCTGTGGTCAACGGCTCTTGCATGGACAATACCTTCTTTGAACTGTGGGTGAGCAATATGCTGACATTTACTGGGGTCTGCTGACAGATGTTCCAAAGCAGTATGGCATTTACTTGGTTTATTCGCTGTGGAAGCCCCCTACTCCTCTTTACCTGACTTGCCCCATGTCAACTTGTTCTTCGACCGGAACAACACTGAATGGTATCAAGATTCATTTGACCATCAGCTTGAAGGTAATACATGGCAAATAAATTCACATAACATTTATTTAGCACAAGAGAGTATGGCTGCTGCTCTGGAGCTGACAGACAAACAATATCAATGCTATATGATGTCAGATGAAGTTGTTCCTCCCATTTCTCTCTCTTCCCATCCTGAGCATTAAGCTAAAGAATTAGGGGGAGGGGTTAAGCGCTCCCTTTGCAGCCACATACTGGAGGGATACCAGCATTATCAACATGAGGTATTCTGTTAGTTTAGACACTTATCAGATCCTCTGTTGTGCCAGCGATGATGTCTTATAACAGCACCAACTTCTTACCAGACATTGCAGGGAGAAGACAGACCACCCCGAAGCTGCAGCCATGTTAAAAGGTCTTCCAGCTTCCCGGTGGGCCCAAGGCCCCGCAGATGTGGGCTTAATAAAAAGTGCTCCAGTCTTTTTTGAGGTCTCTGCTCCCTCACCTATCCATTGAACGTGTGCTGAAACATTTGCATAAACACGGACTGATGGTTAGTAAAGACAAACTACAAATTGCCAGGAAACAGGTAACCTTTTGGGAGGTTTATTTATGCAGGATCCACCAGCATGTCCCCCACACATAAACAAAGGATCCTCTCACAACCAAAGTCAAGGACTTGTTTAGGGTCTCACAGGTTACAACAGAAGTTATATTCCAGCTTACTCTGATCTTACATCACCCTTGAGTTTGGTAAAAACACAAGGCATCACAAACTTGAACAACATTTTGGTCTAGACTGAACCTGCAGAAATTGCTCATATTGCTTTAAAACACTAATTGACCGCTGCAGCTGATTTAACTATGCCAGATTACTCCTCTATGTTTTACTTGGATGTTTCTGTCACAAAACACACAGGAAATTGTGTTTTGTTACAGAAAAAGGGGGAGTAAGGAAGGTACTGACTTATGTATTAGTACTAATGGATAACATGGAAAAAATACATCCTCCATGTACACAACATGCAGCAGGCATAGCAAAACCTATACAGAAAAAGGCACACTTAGTGATGGGACAACCACTAACAGTCTTGACAACACATAGTGTTTTAGCATATGTGAATTCACAAAGTTTTACAATGACAGCTTTAAGACAACAGAGGATGAGTAAAATCCTGGAAGCTCCAAACATCACCTACACACATGAAGGCATCAACATGGAAGAAGGAAGAACAGAGGGGCAGTTCGTAAAGAAGATTGTTGGAGAGGTCCTAAGGGCAGATTAGTATTTCCTTCAGGGCTCAAGGAAGAATTGTTGGTTGAAGCCCATGGTGGAGGAATAAAGCAGATGTTGGAAAACTTGAAAGAATGGTGGCATCCATTTATGAGTGACATGAAGCATTTTGTAAAAAGTTGTAAAGTTTGTGTACAATTTAACCCTCAAAAGACCTTAACCCCAGAACTGGGAAAGTTTCCGTTGGTAAGGAAACCATGGAAATAAATAATGATTGACTACACAGACATGATTACCACTGTGCCAGAATTTAGATATCTACTGGTGTGTGGATGTCTTCATAGGGTGGGTAGAAGCTTGAGCTTCGAGAAGAGAAGACAGCAAAACTGTGATTAAATGTCTGATTAACCATTAAATTCCACAGCCTGGCTTTCCAGAAAAAATCAGATCCGAGAACGGGAAACATTTTAAGAGCCATGAGCTCGACCAGGTAGAAGCTGTCATAGAGAGACTTTCTAGCACCTTCACAGGTTGTCCATGAGGGGGAGCCAGAGCATCATCGGCTGGAGCAGCTCCTCACCTGGGCTTTTCTCCAGGTGATCTGCATTTGGCCTGAATGAGTGGAGCTGTTTACAGGAGCAGTGATCCAGCTACTCGTTGCCTGAGTGTTTACTACCCCTGGTAAACGTTACCTGTTCTCAGCGCAAGATCTCGAGCTACAATAAGTTTCTTGTTGTCTAATGTTTTACTTTGTTCCACCCGTGCCACCAGTAATCCCTTTCGGTGCTCACCTCTTGTGGTTCAGTCTCACTTGTGCTCATTCTGTTCAAGATCTCCTGGATTCTCACCACTCTGGTTCCTGCTCTCAAGACTCAGCTCGATCTGCCTGCTCCAGCAAGTTTGGGGCTGAAGCATAAGTTTGGGATTTTTTTTATCATCCTCAGTCCCAGGGAAATTTTGAAAGAATGAATCAGAACCTGAAAAAACAAATTGGCTAAAAGCTGTGCACAGACTAAATTATCATGGGTTGATGCTTTAACTTTGGCTTTGATGTCTATCAGGAGTTCAATTGATTCTACCACAGGCTACACCCCGTACGAGTTGGAGACGGGAAGACCTTTCCCTTGACCATGGAAAACGTCTCTGTGAGAAATAGGTGACTTTCAAAATCTGTCTCAAAAGGAGTACATTTCTCAGTTCCAGTCGGTGTTGAAAGCATATCATTACATAAAATGACCAGGCGGAGATCCAGGAGCTACATAAACCACACCTTTGGGTGTGGCTAAAGGTCATCAAACAAAAGTGGTCCGAGCCAAGGTTCACCGGTCCGTTCCAAGTCTCCGAGAGAACATCCCATGCAGTGAGGCTTAAAGGCAAAGGCGACACTTGGTCCCACTGGAGTCAGTGTGCTGAAGCACCTCTGCCACAAAGATCATGAAACACAGCTCACCAACCACAGGGCAGAAAGATCCCTCC
>JAVLVB010000673.1:273017-284427 GCA_032876305.1 Orestias chungarensis | reverse complement strand
AGGATATTGTGATTGACTGTGTCAAAAGCAGCACTGAGATCTAACAGAACTAGAATAGACACGAGCCCATTGTCTGAGGCCATGAGAATATCATTAGTAACTTTAAGGAGAGCTGTCTCAGTGCTATGATGAGCTCTGAAACCTGACTGAAATTCTTCAAATAGGTCATTATTCATCAAATGCTCTCTCAGTTGATTAGAAACAATTTTTTCAAGGATTTTTGATAAAAAAGGAAGATTAGATATGGGTCTGTAATTTATTAAGTTTTCTTGATCAAGAGAAGGTTTCTTAAGTAGGGGTTTTATTACAGCTACCTTAAGAGCCTCTGGTACATAACCATTCACTAATGACAAATTATTCATATCCAAAATGGGGGTAATAATAATAGGAAAAACTTCTTTAAACAATTTTGTCGGGATTGGATCCAACATACAAGTTGAAGGCTTAGATGAAGAAAGTATTTTTGAAAGCTCAGAAGGCTCAACTGGAGCAAAACACTTCAAACAGAGATCAGGCTCCAGAGCCACATTCAGTACCTGATTGCTTACTGAGGTAGTAGTTATGTTTGGTAGGATGCCATCAATGGGTTTCAGCTCATGTAGGAGTAGCAAGGAATGAGATAGTAGACCAGCATACTAAGCAAGCAACAAGGAAATATACTGTACACAATCAGATACCACACAGTATAGCTGTAATTAAAAGTATAATTAAATCAAAAATAACTGACAAATGGCAACACGGTTGGAACACTGAATATATTGGATAACGTTCAAAACAACCTTGGTAGGGGTAGGTTTACAGGTAAAAGCAAACAAGAATATGTGTTTTTAAGAATGAGGCTTGGGCATACAGCACTCAACAGCTCGCTGTACTTTAAAAAAAACATGTTGATTGAACATGTGAGATTAGGAACAGCCAGGAGACCATAGAAAATGTACTCATACAGTGTCCTAAATACAATCGGGAAAGGCAAAGACTCGCTGTGCAGTTTTTTATATATATATATATATATATATATATATATATATATATATATATATATATAAATTATTATAAATGACTGACTCACGCTCCAGTCCAGATGGTGGCGGTAATGCTACATATAAGTTGGCTGCCAACCGCCAATAAAACTCAAGAAGAAGAAGAAGGAGGCGCCAATTTTTGTATTTCGGCTGAGAGACAGTTAGCGGTCGCTGTGAGTCCTACAGCCATGTCTGAAAACACCTTCCCCGTCCACAACGCGGACACCATCGTTAGCTTTTACCGCAGCGAGGTTCTCACTGGCCAGGAGGCCAAACACTTCACTAAGGCGGACCTGAGCCCCGTTACCAAGGTGAGCTGCTTTGGTTCCCATAGCGACCACGTCTACTCGCTCCAAATAACTGCTCGTCTCATATGAAGCCAGTTTTGGACTTAAAGTAAGACGAGGTTTGTTTTGCCTCATTTATTCCACATAATCTACCTTCGTTTGTTACACTTGAACTCCAAATGTTAATTCTCTACATGACTTTAACGGACTTGTTGGTAAATGTTCGCTTCGTGTTTCTTTCCTGCCGTCACTAACATGTTAGCTAACTGGCCCAGCAGTCAGATTTACTCGCGTTAAACGTGTTTCCTCATCAAAACAGCTGAACAGACAGGAAGTGCAGTAGCAGCGCTCAAATCTGCTCATTCAGCACCAAGACGAAATAACTCAGGAACTGTAATAATCTCCATGGGCAGCTCCTCTGGAAGAGTCAAGATATTCACTTAAAATCAGTAGTATGGTGAACAGAAGTCCCAGTTTAACAGATACAAACATTTAGTTGTTTACATATGCCCATATTAAGCAGGTGAATACAGAGATACAAGGTTGGCCTAAGTGCAAATGTAGTTAAAGGTCTTCTGAGGGGAGAATAAGGTCAGATGGTTGATCCTGCAGTCAAGTGAGCAAAGAAAGCCATCTCTCTTACACACAGGCAGCTCAGAGACATTAGGTTTTACAGCAATTAAGCAGTAGGACTGAGAAAGAACTAAATTAAGATAGGACAGGAATAAAAAGTACCTCATAATGATGCTTTATGTCTCATTTACAAGACTTGTTTTCTCAATTCCTGAGAAGGAATCATGTGTACTTAAGTTTCCCTTTGAATATAGATATTTGGAGTTGGACTCATAATGCTTATCAAGGAAATGTGTCTTAATTTAAAAAATAATTATAATTTTACTGTACAGTAAAACAAAAAAAAGCATTATTTTTGCAGGTCAATTCTAAAGTGAAGCGGTTTTTCTAATGCAAATTTATCACACATAGAGTAAAATATTTTTTAAATAAGAAATTTTTTGCTAGTTTTATGAATATAGTTTAGAGGTAAAAAAACCATACTTAAATACCAAGATCCTTGAAGATTAAAAAGAATCTTCCTATATTATGTTCTTTTTATCTTAAACACCTAGACAGGGCGGTAAAACTTTACTGTTGTTACATCTTCCAAGTATATTTGATCTTGTCTGTAAGCCTAGAGAGAAAATGGCGTTTGGATGATAGGCTGTAGATGGAAGAGCTGAAATGAGCACAATTCGGATGATTATAAAACACCTTACTTGGATCTATCTCCCAAACTGCACTGTAAAATTCTAAAATCCTTTTGTGGATTTAGTATAGCTCGAATGTCACTAATAGCAGGACCCCCTGCCTGGATCTGGACTGAAACCATGTCTTGCGCAGAAAGAAACGAATGCAGACACAGAAAAACGATACAGGCTGGTGAGACAGCAAAGGGCGAGATAAACTGAAACTGAAAACAAATGATAGCAGTTGAAAGCTGAACAAATTATGTAAAGCCTTCATTCTTTATACTTTGTACTGGTAGGACTATACCAGTGTGTCTGATGTGAAATTGGGGCACCTATTAAAAGTAGAAAACTGAGCCGTTATGATGAGAGGACATCACTCCAAAGTTTTACCTGTCAGCTCCTGGATGGTGAGGAAACAATAAGATAAATCTCCAGGTATGAGATGATACTTAGGAACATTTTTTACTTGATTTATTTCCTCAAAATGTCAAATGGAAGTCTGCACTAATTTGTCCGGTCTGTAAATGGGCCTTAAATCAGCGATTAATCCATCGCAGTTTAGCCCTGCAGATATTGATCATGTTTGGCTCCACACACACTGGGAGGCAGGTTTCTCTCAATCAACAATATTGACACTAAATATAACTCCAAGCTCACTAACGAGCTCTTCCACAGATTCATGGGAATGAGACTGACCCCATTCAAACCCATGTTATATGTTACTAATTCAGCTTCCAGCTCCTCAGCATCCAGTGTTTATTTTCCTTTGCAGCCAGAAGCGGTTCAGACTTTGTACATGAGAGTCCTGCATCTGCTGTACCGCTTCAGACCTGAGTGCCACTCCATGGTGAGCTCTACAGTTCACTCAAACATATGAAAAGCTGATTTTCTAATATATTTCACCCTTTTTGTTTTGCTACATACTGCTAATACTACTTTGCTTTGTTTTCTAACAGGTTCCGCTTTTGGAGAACATCCAGTATCCGGTCTATCATGAGGGCGCTACTGCAATACTGAGCGTCTACACACGCATGTGAGCTTTATTTTCTTTATCTGATCAAAGTTTAACACCCGACTTTATTTTATTTTATTTTCATTAAAGCTGTGGTTTTTCTCTGTGCTCCAATAATAATAATAATAATAATTATAATTTCGTCAATAATTTCACATGTGGGCCCAATATTGGCGTAGAAAGGCTCTGTGTCAGCTACCAATCAGAAAGATGCACCAGGTCACGTGATCTCCAGTCGGTAGCTCGTCATTTACTTTCAAACATGGCTGAAGCAGGAGCAGAAGGGGAGCCGGCGACATTAATATAAAAAAACCTGCAGTTTTTTCTTGCATTATTTCATTGGAGTTCACTGAAACTTGATTTAAAGAAAATAATACGGATTGAAATCAAAACCACAATCTCAGCCAGAAATATTGTTATTTAATTTTTTTCTAAAATCATTCAGACCTAACGGTACCTTTGATTGGATTTAAATGTATTCAGATTTGGGCTCGTTAACTGCCATAGGAATAAAATGATACATTCACTGATGGCAGTTGTAGATGATTAAAATGTTTCATGAACGCTGGCGGAACGGAATGGTTGTTTTTGTTTTATAAATTTGTCTGATTGAATTTGTAATTATTAAATACCGTATTTTCTGCACTATACCGGCAACTGGATTATAGCCGCATGTTAAAAGACGCCGCTCACAACTTGACTTTGAACGGCCCGTTTATATGTCGTGATTTTTGTGCCACCAAGTTGACCTCAGTCAAGTGATTCACATTTGAGAGCTCAGATCCGCTGACTGAACGATCATTTTAATCGTGAATCACGCGCTCGTGCAGAGCTGCTCGGACATGCGCTCAACTCTGCACAAGCAGACCTATTTCTGCTCGCTCTCAACTCAAACATGTCTCAGAAACATGTCTTGAACTGAGCGTAGAATTTGCAAGACATGCTTTAATTGGATGAAAAAGTTTGCAAGCAGAGAGAAAAAGAAAGAGAGAGAGAGAGACGGGCACAGAGCAGAGAGAGCGAGGGCAGAATGAGCCCAGCTAGCAGTTTATCAGAGTTGAGCGCTCAACATGTTAGCACAAAAATCACGCTGTAAAAATGTGTATACACACATATCCACAGTCACACACACACATCTTACAAGGCTCAACCCTAGCCCACCCAGCAATAAACGCAGAAAAAGATCAACCACGAGTCCATTTACTCAAACAAGAACAGTGTTAATACATTATATTTTATTTAAAAAAGACATCAAAAATAAAATAGTAATAAAAATAAAATGGACAAGTCCGTAAGCAACGTGCTGGTTGGCTATTCACTCAGGCATCAAAAAAAGGGTCAAAATTCGTACTTGTAACTTCAGATTTGCAAACTTGTAACTTCAGGTTCACACTTGAAGGTGGGAAATCTTTCTTTTATTTACAGGTACAAATTCTTTCTGACCCTTATTTGATTCCATACTAATCAAACTCAATCGTCTGTTTATTCTGATTAGTTCTGCCCATGTAAACATACCCATTGTGTGAGAGTAGATTCATGAGACAGCTGAGCGGAACATTGTCTGAGTTATATTTGCTTTTTAAAAAGTGTGATCTTTGTTTCAGGCGGCAGTTCCTGCCGCTGTTCCTGGTCTACGACTTTTCCCTCAATGACCTGCTGGCCCCAAGTAAGTGTGTCTCTGCACGCTGCAGCCAACACGGTTTTAATTTACTGCTGCTTCTTCAAGTATTTATACCAAGGCCGCATGTTATTACAAAAACATGTATTATGAGATAATGTTGCCATAACTGGGTCATTTTTGATAAATCCACTGCTTTGTGTTCTTGGGCCAACACAGACTGCAAAATAGATAATCTTTTACCCATTTCAACAAGGTTTTGTTGAGAAATTAGCTTCTTTTACAGTTTGGATGTTTAAAACAACTTTGTGTTAGTTGCTTTCTGACTTGACCAACATTTTATCTGTTTACCTTCTAAACTGTATTATTGTCGCCAAAGTATTACTGATACGGTTCATTACGATACCATTAGCTCATTACTCTGGTCCTCTGGGATATACAGTTTACTTAATGTGATATTTTAGTATAGATTTATAACTCTCATCTAGATTTACTGTGCCATCCTAAAAGTTTTGACGTCCCAGTTTCCAAATATTTGCACATCACATTCTCAAATCGTAGCATGTTTTGTCTAACAGGCCGATACAAAGTAGTGCATAATTGTGAAAAAAGTAAAAGTACCCTTTTGGGTAGTTGCAAACTTAATGATGACTTCAAAACTGGGCTGAATTTTTTTTTAATAATTTCCCCAGTAGTTCCATTACAGCATTGATAAATTATAAAAATATGACTGATGTATGACTGTGTGCAGTTTAGTGATAGAGATCTCTATGTAACTGATGACCTACAGAGGCCTAATTTTACCCCCATCAGCTATTCAGAGCTGATGGTGGGGTCAACAAAAAGAGAACCGGTTCAAAAGAATTTACGTTATTCTGCAGGAAACTGTCTCACTAATAAACTGGTGATGATATTATTAACCTAAAGTGATCCAACCTTTTTGGTACCCAGAAAAACAGAAGACTTTGGTGATCCTGAGCGCCATCATGAACTTTCTTCACTTCAGGAAGGAGAGGATGGAGATGATGTTGGAGAAGCAGGCCAAATTTGTATGTTACAACTGATCCACTCAGGCAAATAATTCAAACAATGATATTCAAGGCTGTATCTGGAAACTTTTTTTAAGGTATACAGAGATGTTTGATCTGACAGTGATGTGTTCAGACCCAGATCATTGTGTTTTAGGTTGTTGGTCTGATTTTACTGACACGGCGTGACATGAGCAGCAAATATTTGACTGAGAGCCACAAACAGCCTTCTTAATGACTCCCAAGGAGCCCGTCCAATTTAAACCATCCCATTTTACAGTAGGTGTGGCTGTATAGTGGAAGTCCACCTTAATCTCAAATCTAGGCAGGGTTAGGGTTTTTTTTCCAGGACTGTGATGCTGCCACCACCACACAATAACAATGGATGAACTGTGGTGGTGATTTTCTTGTGAGAGTATTCCTTTTCATGTAGTTGAAGAATCATAGAACTGTGCTACTGTGAAGTACAATGGTGCCCACACTCTTCAGATTAGTGATTAACATTTTAGAAACCGTTGTTCATTTGCCGTTCTGTTGACAGTTCCACTCTACTATGTGTTACTGCTGATTCTATCTCTTCTCAATCCAAATGTCAGCACACCACATTGTAGTATAAGAGGGCTTTTGAAACATTTACAGTTTTATGAAACTGCACAAAAAAGCTTTTTGTATGTTAGAGGGCAGACATGGACAGGCTGCAGGCGTACACCAAAGGCAACAGAGAGGCAGAGAAGAAGATAGAGCTGCTAACGTAAGTTTTCTGAACATCTTTTGTTTTTTTTTCTTCAACATGCTTTGATGTGTAAGGCTGTTGTTTTAGATGCATAATCAGGCAAACATTCAGCTGCATTCTATGATTAAATACATTTTTGTTTCACATATTTTGTGTGTTTTGGAGTGTCCTGAGTCTTTTGGAAGTGGTCCTGGGTGAAGTAAATTGTGGGTGATTTTGACCAATAGCGCGACCATGTGGTCATTTAGGGTTGGTTCCAGAGTCCTTAGGGTTAGTGTAAAGGATCAGGGCAGGTGTAAGGTTAAGGTAAAGAGTAAAATCCAGAAAATAGGGTTTCCTAACCCTAATGTATAACGTATTCAGTTACTATTCAGCTGATTGGACTTGTTAGAAAGGGACACACATGTCTCTATACTCTCCCACACTGTAGAGTTCATGTTAGAGCATAATATGGGGGACAGTTTAGGACAAACTCTCACACAACAGAAAAGACTTACAATACACAAATTGTACAAATACTCTATAAAAATAACTCACACACTAATCCAGTTTCTCTCTCACACACAGAGACTCACACATTTACAAAACTAAACTTATACATATATTAAGTTTGCATGCACACATACAAATAAAAGCATGCAGACATAAATCAGCCCTGTGCTTGCATGACATAGTAAGCTATGTGTGAGTGACAGAACATAAATATAAGCTGTTACCTGTAAATGTTAAAACTTTCTTCAAATGTTGGTTGAATAAATAAAACTGAATGATTGTGAGCTGATCTGATCCGAAACCAGGACCGTCCCACCAGAGCAGCAGGCCGAGGCTGACGAGCTGGCAGCTGCTCTGTCTGAGCTGCAGGCCACCACCATGCATGAATATCAGGATGTGGTAGGTTGCTGACAGAACATGCTTGGAGCTGTTAGAAAGCGGCTGGTTAGTCTGGATCTTGTTCTTTGCATTGCAGAATGCTAAAAAGGACTCCATTGCAGAGTGGAAAACCAAAATCGCAGAGAAGACGCAGAAGCTGGTACGTGATTGTGACTGCGCAGGTGCTACCGACTGCTTTAGTATTCTAAAGATTATTCTGACCATTAATTAGAAAAGCCACATTCTTCAGGTTTTACATTTTTTAACTTTAGCTTGTTTTGTGTCATTAAAACATTCCTTCTTTAAACAGGAAAATAAACATATTTTCTAAAATGTGATAAGAACCTTTCCTTTAGCGTATGATTCTTAATTTGTTACATAGAATAGATTTATGGCTAGAAATACAGATTTTTTTTATCCATCAACATTAAAAAGCTCAGTTTTCAATCAAATTTGAAGCTAAACTGTTGCCACTCATTTCCAGTAACAGAATAATAGGTTTACAGAATTTGAAAGAGTTTAGATTTAAACCAAAACATATTTAAAGACACAGAAAGTTTTGTGCTATTTACTTCTTGAACTGCGTTCTTTCAACAAACAGCATGTGTTAATTTTTGTGATTACCAAGTAAGGTGACAATTATCTTGGTAATAGATTCTGGTTAATTGTTCTAGCTGTAATTCTGACTCTAATACGGCAAAGTTTTTCATGGTTGGTCATGTTATTGAACACGTGTGTTTCAGTCCCAAGTTAAGGTGGATGTGAGTAACTTGAAGGAGGACATCACCAAGCTCAAGTCTCAGATCGTGGAGTCTCCAGAGGAGCTCAGGAGCCAGATGGAGAAGATGAGGGACACGGTCAAAAAAGTCAAGAACTCCATAGTGAGTAGGAACATGCTTGGTGTAGAAAAGGTAAAGTCCCTCACACACGTTTTAATAATACTTTTTTCTCTCAGACAGAAGCAGACGAGTGTGTGGTGGAGATGCAGAGCAGGGTGCAGAGCGTGTCCCACACAGAGGCGGAGGTCCAGCAGATGTTTGTCCTGCTGCAGGACCTGGAGAGCTGCATGAACAACACCAAGCTGCATCAAGAGGAGGTTTGTTCCTTGTAGCTGTCAGGTTCCCCATCCCTTAAGTATTCATACCCCTGAAACATTTCCAAATACGTCAACCACAAACTGTTATGATTATATGAGACAGACCAACAGAAATGAGTACGTCTCTGTGCAGCAGAAGGAAGTTGATGCATACGGTCTCTATAACATGGGTTCACTGCTTCAAATGTTTCAGTTTAGACCTGATTTTTCAAAAAAGAACTTCAAAGTAAGTACAACAAAGTAAAAATATGAAACATGGTGGACACTTTAGATAGTAAGGTTAGTCGTTTATGACATCTAAACAGTCCGATTAGCTTTTGAACATTCCTTTGGGAAAGTAAGTTTATGCATTTCAGTTATTATTGAAACCGTATTAAAACTACAAACAACAAGACGTCACATTTACTTAAGTGTTCTGACATTTTAAGTCTTGAACAGGAAGCCTTAGAGCCAGAGTGCAAAGTCACTAGAACTAGAACTGGGTCTCACGTCATGATCTGGATTCATCTTCCCTCTGTCATGACCGCTCTGCCAGTTCCTGTTGACTTTATAACATAATCCAATTTTCTGCTCATAAAGTTTTAGTTTTGTAAAACTAGGGTTTTTCTTTGTATTGATCCATTTCTTGGGTTTCCTTTGTTCATTGAGAGACCAACCCACCCAGGGCCTGCACTCTTGTTTTATACCCCAATGTTTAGTTGGACTTTTTCAGGAGGCTCAGCAGGTTGGAGTTTGTCTTGTAACTGGTCAATTTCTGGTTGCGTCCTTGGGCATCTTTCTTCCCTCTTGGTGGTGGCCAGGCGACCCGGTGACGGCGGTGCTTGGTAGCCTCGCTTCTGTCAGACTGTCACAGGGGCAGCTGTGGCTACCGTACAATAGAAAGGGATACATGGCCATACCATCACACTGCCTCCACCAGGTTTTACCGAAGGTTATTTTTAGATCAGGGCTTGAGCTGCCATTTATTTTAATAATTGATTACGGTAGTCAGTGATTATTGTTGTCTATTAGTCAACAATTATATTCTTTTCTTGCTAAAAATAAATTGCGTTGATTTGAAGCCGAACTAAACTTAATCAAATTGTTTAGGGTATATTGAGATGTAGAGAACACATTTATTTAGTTAATTTTTGTTTTTATTATACAGAAATTATGTTTTCAAAGGATGAATTTTAATCTATTTACGATTGAAACAAAAGACGTGTTGTAAATTAGCGCTATATAAATACACTGAAAGGTGCCTGTCGTGTTTCATCCTTAACTCTGGAGCCGCCGTGATCTGCTAGTTCCACTCAGTTTATCTCACAAGTCAGTGACTCAGCCGCTTTGTTTCCTGTGAACAGTTTTACCTAAGCTCTCTACTGTGTCATCTAGAAGAGAAGCAGATGCTAAACTTACACATCACCAGACCACCATCTTGGAACAAATCATGAAAAAAGTTTGGATTGTCTAAAGCGTGGTGTTGACATCACAGCCTTCTGAGTCAATTGTCACACTCGGTAATAAAATTCTGTAATTCTTAAACCATTGCTTTAATTTAGATGTGAATACTTTCAAATTACAGCCAAGAGTCATTTTAAGAACATTTGGATTATTTAAGGATTATTAATGTCCCATTTGTATATTGTGGTATAAGATTTAAACTCGGGTCCTTTTTTGAGCCAAATAAATAAATAAATATGTGAATATAATGGTGTGATGTGCTGAATTTATTCAACAGGGGACTTCAGTTCATCAGCCGACAGCTGCAGGGTAGAAAATGTTTCTAAGTTTTCTGCCTGAGGGAAGGAGCTGAAACAGTCTGGGTAGAGTCCTCCATGGTGTTGAGCCCCCTCTTATGTACTTATCTATGTATTCAGGAGACGCTTTTGTCCAAAGCGACTTACAAAGTAGGTGGTAACGCAAAGGGTCTAGCCTGATGAACCACACTGGATGCTCTTTCTGCTTCGTGATGTGTGGAGGTCTGAGATGGAGGGAAGGCTGCTCCTCACAGTCCTCTGTGCAGCCTTAACCTCTGTAGAGCAGTCCTCTCAGCATCTGCGCTGCTGCTTTGCCACACAGTGATGCAGGAGCAGAAAATGCTCTCTACCACAGTGATAGAAGCTCCTTAGGATGGAGGTTTTCATAAACGGCTAAAATAACAAGTATACATTAGAAAGCAAGTTTTATTTATTTAGTAGTTTTGGGAAAGTTACATGCAAGACAGATGTAGATTACAAAGAGTGGTGGATAGAGCAGCAAAAATCATAGATGCTCCTTTGCCCACCCTCCATGACTTATACAAATCAAGGACCATAGACCGGGCAGAAAATATTATCAAAGACTCCTCACACCCTGGTCACAAACTCTTTAACCTTCTACCCTCTTGCAGGCGCTACAGAGCCCTGAACACAAAATCAAACAGACACTGTAACAGTTTCTTTCCAAATGCCATCAAACTTATTAATAACAAAAACTAAACTGCTGTTTACTGTTGTTTACATGCCACACTGCACTT
>JAVLVB010000673.1:260124-272917 GCA_032876305.1 Orestias chungarensis | reverse complement strand
CCTGAACATGTAAACTTGTATATTGTCTACATAGTCTTGTTGTATATTGTATTGTTGTAAATTGTAGAGAGCTAACAACAGCCGGAAACAAATTCCTTGTGTGTGTAAACATACTTGGCGAATAAAGCTGATTCTGATGCTAACTAATTACGATCATAGTACCAGGTGCTGGTGGTTCAAAATGAGAAAATGCAAAAGGAGCTGAAGAGTCTGTGCAACGAGGAGGTTCAGCTGAGGCGAGCTCTGGGGATGAAGCTGGATAAGGAGTGCAAACAGAACATCCGCAGACAGAAGAAAAGGGAGATGAAGGAGCATCATGTTCAGGAAGTTCTGGGGTATCAGTAGTTATTCGTCTACATCAGTTATGTGAGCAAAAATTTCTTTGAGAACCTTATATAAGCTTTTATTCAGACAGTGCGACCAAATCCATCAGAAGCGTGAGGAGATGGCGGATAAAATACAAGCGATTATTGGAGAGACCCTGCAGCTGAAGGCCAAGATCAAGAACTTGAGAGAAGTCTGCAGCAAAGAGACTGAGAAGGCTCAGGTACATAGATTTTATGGAGCATCTGTGTTTGTTTAATGGTGAATCCTTTATGGTAGAACAATAGTTTTCCTTCTGTGTGTTTAGGCACTGTATGACACCCTGTATACCTCAATGGATGAACTTCACAAGAGGATCAGGATGCACATCACAGACCTGAAATTTTACCAAGATATCTAGCTTTGTTGGTTTTGTGTCTATTTTAATATCTTTCTAAAGTGATTTTATTTCTTGGTTTATATAACATGTAACTGCAATATAATTGTACTTGTTTTAAAGTCTCTTAGCTAGAAACCAATAAAATGAGTTTGGGAAAGCCTGTAATGCTTTTGTCTGCTGTAAGTACATTTTTAAACAACATTCAAGACAAACATTAATATAACCTAAACAGTAACATTGAAAGAAAGTTACCTAATGCCAACATAAAGCCATTGTCCCTTTTATGAATTACAGAATTTCAAACAATCATCTTAAGAAAGAAACATTTGTTCAGAAACACAATAGTTGGGTTTTTGTAAATGTGTACTTATGGAAAGTAAATTGATCATAAACTATTCAAGATGACACCAAACGTCATAACTTTGTTTCTCTTGATGTCTCTAAATTTAAGAGCCCCCAAGTATTCTCAATACTGAAAGAAAAGCTATTATTCTGTTATTCGGCCTCATCTTTCAAGGGTTCATGTAAAACACTGGAGATTATGGACTTGAGAAACCTTTTACATTTTCATAACTGAGAAAAGATAGTCCTAAATACATTTAGAACATTGAAGTATTGTAGTGTATAATGGGTGACCTATAGTAGTACAAAAAAAAAATTGCTTGTATTTACCACTGAAGTCAGTTAATTCCAGTATATTGCCTCTAATGTCCAATGAGTGAAATCACTTCCATTTTAAAGAATTCAAACAAACATGGGTCTCATTTTAACGATGGATTGAATGTACGTTTATTTGGGTTGAATTTTCGCTATTGGGATTAGTGCTTTATTTTTGAGAAAGAGGGTGTAGGGTTGGGCTTCTGATAACTGACTGATCAGTGCAGAGCTGTAGTGTAGTGTGAAGCTTACAACATAAATCTGCTTTAGAGTTAAAAGCTTTACAGAAATTTTTAAAAATGACGGCATCAATGTCTATGTAACTAGACTATAGAGCAGTGTTTTTCAACCTTTTTTGAGCCAAGCTACATTGTTTTCATTGTTTTCATTGAAAGAATCACGAGGCACACCACCAACCAAACATGTAAACAAATGATGCTCTATAGTTGCATTATATATTAAATATATACTAATTCTTATCAAAGTGTCTTGAATATGAATCAAATAAACACAAAAATGTTCTTTTTTATCATATTTGATGTCTTATTTCAAATTGCACTTAACGTGTCCACTTCAATAATACACCTGAACAGTGGCACAACAATGTGGTCTTAAATTTAAAGAGGTTGTAGAAAATTCTGTTAGCCGGAATACAGAAAATAATTCGTATTCCGAGAGCAAGAAAAGATTTCACTGTTACCATATGAAGAGTTGCATGTACAAAATGTCAATATCTGTATATTTTGCTTACTTAGTGTGAAACCTGTGCATGTTTGGATGAACACAAAGCTGATATCCTGGCAGGAATTGAAGAAAGACACACACGAAGCTCCTCAACAACAAATATGTAATTTCACCAAGATCATTTCCACGGCACATGAATAGATTGTTTAAATAAATCATTCAATAATAATTAGATAAACCTCATTTAGATATAACAGGAAAGGCGACCTGTACAGGCTCGCCCATTATGAGCTGGAGATAGGCACCAGCAACCAGCAAACCCCCACAAGGGTAAACGGGTTAGATGATGGATGGATTGAAAACAATCACCGTCTAGGTAAAACCACTTGATGACACCCCTGTCCAAACTGGCAAGAAGACTATCAGCAATTAGCTTATTTTTGTAGATTGTAAAACTGGATGTTTAACTATATGAAGAAGAAAATCTCAACACAAGTTTTACCAAATAAATAGGTTACTCTGCACATACATGCATATCCCAAGAGCTTGGAAGCTGCTTACTAAACAACATCTAGGGGATTAGCTGGTTCAATCATGTTCAGGTTCCTTTTTAGATGCTTCCTTTGGACTTGGACATGACCTGGATTTCTTTAGGAAGCCCAGCTGAACTTTGTAATCGTTTGCCTTGGTCCGCACAGAATGGAGCTCCTTGCGTAGTTCATTGATTTCAGTGATAAGTGTCACATTTTCCTGCAGAGAACACAGTTTTAGAGCATCTGGTTAATATGGTGAAGATAGAGCTCAAGGAAACAGCCCTAGGCTGGTTTAAATTGTATTTGTCTGATAGATCCCAGTTTGTTGTAATGACAAATTTTCTTCACATTGTAAGGTTACTTGTGGAGTACCATAGGATTCCGTACTTGGCCACTGTTTTATACCTCAAATTGTTAGTTTCTCAGGACCCTGATATGGATGGATAAGCTCAAATGGAAACCACTATCTAGAGGTGACCTGCTTGCTCAGTAGACAATTGCTACATCATTAGGATAGATGGGGTTTTATGATGATGTTTTTACGTTTTCTGGTCTGGAAAACAGACTGTTGTTGCTGGTTGCTCTAATTCCACGTCCTGACAATTGAGCTGCTAACTACCTGAGTCAGCTTCTCAGCGGATGTGTCGCTGAGCGGGGAAAATTTGTTTGAAAAGTGACCGGGTTAGTGGTAAACCGTGGGCTGGGTTCTAGGACTGTGCTTTCCTATTACCCTCACCCAGCCAGACTGGGTTCCCAGACACTCTGGAATTGCTAGTGGGCTCCAAGTACAGCCTGTTCTTGTTGACTCCACAAGGGCATAGTCCACAATCATCTCTGTTTTTTGGGCATCTATTTCTCAGCAGTTGATCCACCTTCCTTAAACGCCAAAGTTGTCTTTGCTGCAGCGTTTTGGACCAACTAAAGACTTTTAACTGCATTTTGTGAACTTCCTGCTAATAAAGGGTTACAATATTCCAGCCTTGAAGTAACAAATGCATGGACTAGTTTTTCAGCATCTGTCCTAGAGAGAATATTTCTAGCATCAGTTTATTTATGTAACACCAACAGATGTCTCAAGGCACTTTACAAGAAAATCAATTAAAATCAAACATACATCATAAACAAATCATTTTGAAAAAGTTTCCAATCTAAGGAACCCCAGCAGATTCATGGAGTCATTGACTTGCAGCATTCACTCCTCTGGAATCGGCAGTAAATTTCCTGTTCAAGAACCCTCCACAAGTTGTCAACTGGGTTTTAGTCAGCCGAAGATGGTTGCCCAATCAAACTTTTTTCATCTTTAACACCTTTAATGGCTAACCATACAAAGCAGCACTTGGATGCATGTTATGAATGTGGTGTGAGTAGCTTTGGAGTTCCATGGACTAGTATAGTAAAGAACTATACAAATTTAGGACATTTATCCTTTGCCACATGTAAGACATTGTCCTCCATAAAAATCATTGCCTGTTTGAAAGATAAAGATTTCTTTCATGCTTAAAGAAAGTGTCATCTAAACACCAGCAATATGTTTAGGAGTTGATTTTCAGTTCAACCAGGAAAGGTTAAAACCAGTACATCTTTACCACCAGCCCACACGAGTAGCCCCTGCTTAAGCTTATGTCTTGTTCAGTGGAGGTGATGCTTCAGTCTGCCCTTATACTGAGCATGCATGTAGCGACAGTGGAGAGGAAAAACTCCCCTTTAAAAGGAAGAAACCTGGATCAGTACAAGCAGCCGTAAGCCATGGCCGACTGGAGGTTTGAAGAGACAGAAAACTAAAATAGATGCAGAGGAAACTAAATAACTTTCTGCTAATAAAGAGTTTCAATAGTCCAGCCTTGAAGTACCTAATGCATGGACTAGTTTTTCAGCATCAGTCTTAGAGAGACTATTTCCAATTTTGGTTAAAGGAAGGAAATCTTAGAGACCTGTTTTATGTGGAACCTGAAAGATCCTGATTAAAATAACACCAAGGTTTACATTGTTACTAAAAAGAAAAGGAACAGATTTGAAATGGCAATGTGGACCAGTCAGTTCACGGACTGGCCTGGTTCAAAACTTTCTTTCTTTCATGTAATATCTAAAATAGCCCATCTTAACTCTAACAGCTATAAATATAGGGGAAACCCCAAGCTAAATTGAAATCTTTACCTTCATGATCTTGACGTAGACTTTCTCGTGTTCTTTGGCAGAATTAACCAGCTTCATCTGAAGACTGTTAACAGTCTTCTCCAGGTCAGTTTTGCAGCACAGAGGCTTCTGAACATCATCAACTGCACTGCTCATCCCTGCCTAGAAAACCATCATACTGTCCAACTGAGCGGTCCAATCAGTGATTTTCTAAGCAATAGGTATCACATGTTAAGCAGGACTTACATTTTCTGTGTTCGGAGTGTATCTGCCATATATCATCAGAACGCTGTCTTTCAGTTTTCTAGGCTCCTGGATGAGGCCAACACAAACATGAAGGTCTGACCTAATACGATTAAGAAGCGTCTCCAAACACTTCACCTGTACACAGAAAGTTGTATGGACTTCACATCAGTGAGCTTTACTTTTTTCAGCTTCATCACAAGTCATAAAACAATTTTCTGTTGCATTAATTAATCCCTTTGACGTTCAGCATTAGCTCAGCTCTGGATTTAATGTCTTTCCATCTAAAACTTTGTATTTTTGATTACACACAAAAAAATTACTCTGTGTTTACTTACCTTTTGCATTTCTCTATGGACTTCTTTGTCTTTGGTCCTAAGTTTGAGCCTCAGGTCAGAGACAGCATTCTTCAGATGAGTGTTGTTCTTCATGATCACAACCAGCTCTTCCTCAAGCTGTTGACCAGATTATGACTGTTTATTGGATATAATTTGTTCATACAAAGATAGAGAGAAGCTTGAGCATCTGATTTTGTTCATATCATTTAGGTTTACTTCCGGCAGCCCCTTAGCAGGCAGCCCCTTTCAGAATGTGAAGCTCTCACGGTCTGTGGTGCTATTTTGGTTGTTATAGTCAAAAGTTATTTCATTATTCTAGTTTCCTTCCTGTTTTAGTTCAACCATTGTTTAGTTCCATCTTGTTTATTTCATTAATATTAATATACTTTGTTGTTTTCCCTGTGATCTCCAGCTCCTCCGCCTGCCCCCCAGCATGCCTCCTTATTATCACCCACAAATGCACGGGTTCTGTAATCTGTTTCTTCCCATTGTTCCACCATTCACCTTCCAGTCGGTCCTGGCAGATGGCTGCCTGTACTGGTCCAGGTTCTGCTGGAGGTTTCTTCCTGTTAAAGGGGAGTTTTTCCTCTCCACTGTTGCTACATGCAGGCTCAGTATGAGGTATTGCTGTAAAGTCAACGACAACACAAGCCATTGTTTCTGTCTGCTGATTCCAGAGGAGTGAATGCTGCAAGTCAATGACTCGATGCAATCTGCTGGGGTTCCTTAGATTGGAAACTTTTTCAAATTGATTTTTTAGAATGTATCCTTGATTTTAATTGATTTTTTGTAAAGTGCCTTGAGACGACACCTGTTGTAAATTGGCGCTATATAAATAAACTGATTCTTGATTCTTGAAACTGATTTGAAATGATGTATCTATGAATTAATTGGTTTTATTATAAAGTGCCTTGAGACAACATTTGTTTTAAATTGCTGCTAAACTCTTTAATCTTAATTTACTCACGGTGGGATCCTCTGTTGACCTTCCCTCGACTTCGTGTTGCTTCTCCTTGCTCCTTGTTATCTCTGTTACCCTATGTCTCCATCTCTCTGCGTGTTACCTCTGCATGTTTGTGTCTCCCGATGCCTGCTGTGTTCTGCTGTTATCAACCCTGTATCATCAGTTATCCATCTGCTGCCAAGAAATTCTTATTGCAAAATAAACACAACAATTTCATCTTTGCTTTGGGTCAACATACAAAACTGACAAAAGAATCTAACCCACAAGACCAAGTGGTTTCTTCTAGACATGATACACCTCCATCATAATGCTGTTCCTGCTGCAGACACCATCACTGCCCCAGGCAACGCTCACTGGGGAGTAGGCTCAACATTGCCACAATTCCTCCCAACAACCTGGTCTCCCTAGTGAGCAAAACAAACACATCTACTCCATTTTTCTCTTCACCCAGCCCTTCCTGTCCTGGTTTTCCTCCCTGAAAGTTTTCTTGTTCAGCTGGCAGCTGGATACCTGAAACTGCGGCAGGCCAGCAGTTTGAAGCAGGGGCAGTCCAGCTGGCTGAAATAGCAGCTGCTCTGTTTCGCCTCTGGCTCCTGAGTCGGCCCAGGCGGCTGTGATTGGCTCGCCTCCTTTCCTTATTCCACTGAGAAGGCTATGATTGGTTAGCCTCTGTCTCTTGATTCTGCTAAGGTGGCTGTGATCGGCTAGCTTCTTGCTCCTGAGTCTGCCGCAGGGGGCTGTGATTAGCTTCTTCTGTTTCCTGATTTTAAATTTACATTTATGCATTTGGCAGACGCTTTTATCCAAAGCGACTTACAAAAAGAGGGTTTAACATTGAACTATGACGCAATTTACTTGCTATATGCAAGGAGAGGATTTAACATTAATGATGACCCTCATTTACAGCATTTAGGTTAAAACAGAAGGCCCAAGTACCATACACTGAGTGCTAACTAATATTAGGGGGGTAATAATTGCTTTTAGATCTTTCAGGGAAATAGATACTCTTGCAAGAGCTGGGTCTTCAAGGATTTTTTTGAAGGTGGAAAGAGAATCTGATGCTCTGATAGTGCACGTAAGGTCGTTCCACCAGAGAGGAACCGCAAATGAGAATAGTTTAGATTGACCGGCAGGGGGCTTTGGTCGCGTTAGTTGGCACTCCTTGGAGGAACGGAGCAGGCGGGCAGTGACGTAAGGCTTTAGGAGGGTGTTGAGGTAGATGGGCGCTGATCCATCAAACACTCTGTATGCCAGCATTAGTGATTTGAATTTGATGCGTGCAGCTAAGGGAAGCCAATGGAGTTCAGTGAAAGCGGATGTGACATGCGATCGCTTTGGAAGGTTGAAAACCAAGCGAGCTGCACCATTCTGGATCATCTGTAGCGGTCTCATAGCACAGGCTGGAAGACCTGTTAGGACGGCGTTGCAGTAGTCAAGGCGGGAAATTACCAAAGTCTGAACTAGGAGCTGTGTCGCATGTTGAGTTATAAAAGGCCTTATCTTCCTGATGTTGAATAGAGAGAAGTGACACGATCGAGCGACAGAGGCAACCTGATCCGCGAAGGTCAGCTGATCATCGATCATGACACCCAGGTTTCTAACAACCTTAGTGTGTGCCACAGATAGGGAGTCTAACCTGATGCTGATGTTGTGGTGAATACTTTCCTTGGCTGGGATGAAGAGCAGTTCAGTTTTGGAGAGGTTCAGTTGGAGGTGGTGATCTTTCATCCATGCAGATATGTCAGAAAAACAGGCTGAGATTCGCATCAGGACCGAGAGGTCATCTGGAGGAAAGGACAGATAGAGCTGGGTATCATCTGCATAGCAGTGATAGGAGAAGTCATGCAAATGGATGATTGGGCCCAGCGAAGTAGTGTACATGGCAAAGAGGAGGGGGCCCAACACTGAGCCTTGGGGAACCCATGTGGTGAGGTTATGTCGCATCGATGTTTGGCCTTGCCATGCCACCTTGAAGGTTCGTCCGGTGAGGTAGGATTCAAACCAGGAGTGTGCACTGCCCTCAATGCCCATGTCTGCCAGCTTGGTAAGTAGGATGCTGTGGTTTACAGTATCAAATGCAGCTGAGAGGTCCAGTAGGATGAGAACTGATGATTGGCCTGTCCCTTTGGCTTCTTTTAAGGATTCCGTTACTGAAGGGAGTGCCGTTCCGTGGAGTGACCGCTCTTAAAGCCTGAGATGGCTCTCTAAGATGGTTCATCCAGCCCCCCTAGAAAAGTTGCCATCAGCCAGTGTTTTGGCCATTTATGTAGAATTTTTGTAAATAACAGGTTCCGTTTGGTTTATGGATGGTTGGATTATGTTTTATTTGATTTGGAACCAAATATGAAATTAATTGTAGGAATTATTATAATTTGTTTGGTAACTTTTAAACCCGCCCACTAATTTAGAGTAATTAGGAACACACCAGTGGAAGATGGCAAGTTTTGTTTTTGTTTGTTTTTGGCAAATGTTCGTTGTGAGGAGGGAAGGGTTTTAAGCAAATGAAATTTTGACCACTGTTTGACTTTGTAGATTATATTAAGTTAACTTTTGTTTACATCTAAATTGTAAAAAAATTTAAGTTATTATTTTGTTATATTTTGATAAGTGCGTTCAAGCTGCACAATTACCTCCTTCCACCCTTGGCTTAACTGAGAATTATTTTGTCAAGCAAAATGCCGTGACAGCCGGTGACAGCCGGTTCTGATATGGTCTCAAATCCAGGTCCCAAATTCCCCTCCCATTGCTAAGAAGAATTGTTCCTATGGATTTAGGTCTCTAGACAAGTGAAAATCCATCACAAAGCTCTGTGTCATCTTATGCATAACACTGGATATGCAGTCTGCAGCTCTTGCCGTCAATGGAGAATACAAAAAATACAACCATCTAGACAGATATCCAACCAAGAAAAAAAAAGCTTGAGTTTCTATTTTTTTAAACATACTTTCAAACAATGATCCTGAAGCCACAACTTAATAAAACACAGACACAGTTGGTCAATTGTTACTCCAATTATTGCTATAGTTCCCCAATACTCAAATAGCGCCCGCGGGCCTTTTGTGGCCCTTTGGGTATCTATTAATGGCCCAATTTGCTGTTTTGAAAAGTTTTTTAAATGATAAAAAATTAAAATTAAAATTTCAAGCGCGCTCTTACTTTGAAATCACGCGCCGCGATCTAAATACGAGGCTGTATGGCGTGATTGTTGTGCCACTAGGTTAGCGGGCATGGAGCTATCTGAAGAAACAATAACTGTAAGCGTGTGTGAATGAATCTCAGTTGCGCGTGCTCAAAGGTGCTCGGACTCAACTCTGACAAACTGCTCGCAAGCCCACTCAGCTCACTCCGCTCATGCTCGGCTCTGTCTGCGCTCGCAACTCTACATTATATTTAAATGAGCCGCGCTCCCAGCTAATCAAAGACTGGCCTTTTTAATCCAATTAGATAATTCCTTCCAAATACACAAAGTTGATTCATACTCTCAGACTCTAACATTTCAGCACAGTTGCGAGAGCAGACACAGAGCCGAGCGCGAGC
Source organism: Orestias chungarensis (assembly GCA_032876305.1). Taxonomy (NCBI): domain Eukaryota; kingdom Metazoa; phylum Chordata; class Actinopteri; order Cyprinodontiformes; family Cyprinodontidae; genus Orestias; species Orestias chungarensis. The sequence continues at coordinate 263,125 of JAVLVB010000673.1, read as the reverse complement.
AGAGTGAGCCGAGCGCGAGCAGTTTGTCAGAGTTGAGCGCGTGTCCGAGCACCTATGAGCGTGCACGCCTGGGATTCATAAGCACACGCTCACAATTATTGCTCCTTCATATAGCTCTGTGCGTACAAACCTGGTTGCCTCCATGGCAACAATAAACAGATAGCCGCCCTTCCAAACTGAGACAGTCACTCTCAGCAGCAGCCACATGTTTACCGACCGGAGCAGTAATGGCATGCTGGAAATTTGCTCCAAAAATAAAACTGGAGAGCGAAAACCGCCAGTTCCAACCAGAGTGGACAGAAAGTGTACATCCTTACAATGTTCGGCTCCACATACAGATGAGAATCTGCATTCTCAAATATGAACATAATTGAAAATCAGCACCGGAGTCGCCAAACCAACGAGCACATGCATCAGTGTGTCTCCCTGTCAATCACACCATTTAACCCAGGTTTGAAACATTGGCCAAAGAAACAAGAGGCCATTTCTCCCATTAAAGGGGACATGTGAGAAATTTGAAACAGTTCTTCAGATGCATACTTTGTTAAACAAAACACCATAAATTCTTGAACAGGGTTATGTTTGGTTTTATTTAATTTATTTTGATATATGCCCAAATTAGAATAATATTTTTATTTTAGGTTATATTTTTGTTTTTAATAAAAAGGAAATGTTATGTTATAAAATATGTTATAAATGTTATACATTTGTTATATTGTTATGATACGTTTTCATACATGGTCCCAATAAAGGGTCCCTTGAGTCACTGAAAAAAAAAAAGTGGCACCTCATCATTTCTATTTGAGTACCCCTGCTATAGTTAGACGAATAACAAACGTTCAAAAACAAAAATAACTATTAGCAAAAATCTTTGCAACTGCACATTATCCAGTACCAGAGAGAATAATGGTCCAAAAAAAACAATGACTTTACGGGTAAAAAAATGAGTAAGTCAAAAACGATCAATTCTGAATACCTTATCGATCCTCTCTGACTTCTTATTTATCTCATCCTGCTGTGGCTCAATCTGCTTCTTCACATCACTCAGTTGGAATTCCAGGACAAACTTTAATTTCTCAAGCTCCTGGTTCATAGTCTTAAGGTCAGATATAGTTTTGTCCTGTGTGATAATAGATAAAGAGCATGCTCATTTAGTCAGCGTTTAGCTCTACACATTCAAAGGGTTTCATGCAAGGAAAATTATGTCTTTTGGGAGAATAAAAGTAATTTTTGTTTCTTGTGGCATAACAAAATGTTTAATGTCTGGATAGGTCACGGATAACACCATGGCCTACCAGTCAAATGAAAAGCAGAGGGGACCTTGCTCCTCAGTCACCTTGTCCTGGCTGGTCTTTTCATGTCCAGAGATTTGTCTCTTTAGAAAATAAATGTCACTCTCCAAGGAGTGTATAAAGCCCATCAGACTCTCGCGCTCCTTCTTCATTTTGTTTATGTCGTCAAAGTGGTCATCAATCTGCCTTTGGAGACTGAAGATCTATGTGAACACAATAAGTTATCTTTTAGTGGTGAATGATATTAATTGCAGTAATCTTTCGCTTTACAATTGTTAGCCACCTTTTGAGTCATAATACCACTTTTACTCTCCAACTTTGTGTTGGCCTCTTTCTCTGACAGCAGTTGCTTCTCATACATGTTTTGGATTGTTTGGATCTTCTTGGCTTGCTCCTCCTCTGCCAGTTTTATGATTCGCTCATAGTCACAATACTTTTTTTCCGTCTCCCCCTGACACTTTGTAAATAAAAGTATCACAATTCAAAGACGAACCAATAGACACGGCAGTAGACCAGATTAATATTTATTTCCTATTTGTTCTAACCTGAGCCAGGAGTTGAGTCTGCTCTTGTAGCTTGGCCTCGTATATCTCTGTGAGCTCAACCACAGACTGAGATCTTTTCTCTTCTGCATACGTTTGCTGCCTTTCATAGTGCTCCTGGATTTTCTCATGCTTCTGCAGAAGATCTAAATACTTTTTGTGCTCCACAATCAGCTTAGAGGTGTAGGATTGCTCTGTGTAGAATGAAAAAAATATAAAAATACTAATTACAAAGAATAAAAAGGAGAATGGGTTTTGGTACTGGATAGGAACTGATATAGCCCTCTTACCTAAATCCTTCAACTCTTTGTAATGTTTTACTTCAGCTTCTGTAGAATTCTGCTGAACGTCACGTTCACGCTTCTCTATTTCAGTTTTCAGGATCTATAGAACCATGAGAATATTTGGAAAATAGGATAGTAAGTCAAACATGTTTATCCTATATCATATTCTTACAACATTTTAACACAGTCCCAGATTATATATATATTATCCAGCAGCCATTAGAAACATGTCATACTGCATTTCCAATAATCAAGTTGCTCTCCATTATTGACATTTGTGTTGCTAAAAAAAAAAGTCCAAAAAGTATTGGACATGTCAACATTCAATAAAAAAACTGTACCTTGCAAAAGTCCTCATACTTAATAAGCTTATTAAGTTTATACACCTATTCCTTCCACCTCTAATTTCTTCAGTATTTCAGAGAAACGCAGTGGAGGGCAACAAATTAATTTTATGCCCTACACAGATTGATGCTGTTGTTCATAGTATTACGTCCTCAATGCGTACAACATTAGACAATGTAGCCCCCATAAAAAGGAAAGTGATTACTCATGGGAGGTTGGCCCCCTGGTTTAATTCAGAACTTCGTATCTTGAAGGGAAAAACCAGCTAATTGGAGAAGAAGTGGCGGTTTTCGCTTTTAGAGGAGTCTTATTTATCCTGGAAAAACAGCGTGCTTCTACATAAAAGGACCCTGCGCCAAGCTAGATCTGCATATTTTACTTTACTAATAGAGGAGAATAAGAACAATCCTAGGTTTCTTTTTAATACAGTTGCTAAACTTATGAGAAATGAAAACTCTGTTATATCACCCATTCCTCCAACTCTTAGCAGTAATGACTTTATGGAATTCTTTATTGATAAAATTGAATCTATTAAAAC
>JAVLVB010000673.1:223948-260024 GCA_032876305.1 Orestias chungarensis | reverse complement strand
CGCACTCTCTCAGCACCCGTCCGGGGATGTTGTCTGGGCCAGAAGCTTTCCGGGGGTTGATCCTCCTCAGCGTCCTCCTTACTTCTGCTGGAGTCACGCTGATGGGCTCTTCTCCTGGTGGAGTTGTTATTCTGGTGCTGGGGAGGGTGTCACGGTTGTCAAACCGGGCGTAGAATTGGTTGAGAGCCTCAGGCAGGGAAGGGTCTTTGGGGCATTGTGCAGTTTTAGGTTTGTAGTCTGTCATGCACTTGATGCCCTTCCACATGCTCTCTGGATCCTGGGAGGAAAAGTGTCCCTGGATTTTCTGAGCATATGCAGCTTTTGCCCTCTTGACTCCTGCAGTCAGCTCTCTTCTTGCCCTCCTGAGCTCTTGTGAGTCACCAGACCTAAACGCAGCATCCCTGGCTTTCAGCAGAGAACGTGCCTCTGCATTCAGCCAGGGTTTCTGGTTCGGGTAGCAAGTCACAGTTTTGATGGTGGTGACATCCTCCACACACTTGCTGATGTACCCCAGAACAGCAGATGTGTAGTCCTCCAGGTCCAGCTCCCCCTCACACTCAGCAGCCTCCCTGAAGACCTGCCAGTCTGTGCAGCTGAAGCAGTCCTGCAGCACGGCGTCGGCGTCACTGGGCCACACAGTGATGGTCCTCTGTGTGGGTCTGGAGCGTCGCACCCGGGGATGGTAAGCAGGCACCAGCATGACGGAGATGTGGTCGGAGAGCCCGAGGTGGGGGCGGGGGAAGGCTCTGTATGCGTCTCTTAGGTTGGTGTAAACACGGTCCAGCGTGTTATTTCCACGTGTTGGGATGTTCACATGCTGTTTAAACTTCGGCAGGCAGTTCTTCAGTTCTACGTGGTTAAAGTCCCCCGCTACCAGGTAGAAAGCCTCCGGGTGCTTGTTCTGAAGCGAGCTGATGTTGTCATGGAGCTCCTTCAGCGCAATGTTAGCATTAGCATCCGGCGCTATGTAAACAGCAACAACGAACACAGCCGTAAACTCCCGAGGCAGATAGTGAGGTCTGCACTTCACAGTCAGCTGTTCTGTTGCCTCGGAGCAGTGGCTGTTTTCCAACACGCAGTTTATGCACCAACCTTTGTTGATATAGACGCATAGTCCGCCTCCGCGGGCTTTCCCGGAGAGCTGGTTGCGGTCCGCACGGAAGAGCTGCCGGCCGGCGAGCTGGAAGGCTGAGTCCGGCATGGTGTCGTTCAGCCAGGTTTCTGTGAGACAAATCACCGGGCAGTTCCTCATGTCCTCACAAGCACTGATCCTCAGCCGCAGCAGGTCCAGTTTGTTGTCCAAAGAGCGGACGTTGGACAGGAAAAGTGAAGGAATCGGGGGTCGGTTAGCATTAGCCTTTAGCCTGGCTAACACTCCGCCGCGCTTCCCCCTCTTCTGCCGCCGCTTGCATCGCCTCCGCCGGCCCTTTGTTTGCAGCGCTCTGCTCCCCCACGCCGAAGTCCGGAGGAGCTGTAGTCTGCCCAGTTTTGCTTGGATGTTATTCTCTAAGTTTTTGCTGATCAAACTGTCCTTAAACCTAAAAAGTTCAGTCCGTCCATAACTCATACGCATGAGGCGCATAAGTTTGGGCTCGGAACCGACGTAAAAACTACTTAAATCAGGGTGTTCACTAGGAGCGTGAGAAGCCGCTGCACTACCGCGCGCCGCCATCTTGGAACCTTTTGTTTTTCTCTTAGTGTTCTTCTCTCCATAGTAACCACACCTGGGCTGGCATTTCTGTTATTGATTTGTTAGAATGTATCTTTGATTTTAATTGATTTTCTGTGAAGTGCCTTGAGACGACACCTGTTGTAAATTGGCGCTATATAAATAAACTGATTCTTGATTCTTCTTGATTCTTGATTCTTTCTCCTCGGCCAGTGTTCCACTGTAAATTCGAATGAAAAAAGTAGGAACTGCACGCATCTGTAGCTCAGGTGTCTGTTGACAACTATAGGTTGTACAATCAAAAAGTTTTATGCAAGAGCTGGATAGTAACACAATAAAAACACAGTAATTGGTTAGAAGGGTCTAGTCAATTTTCAGATGTAAATACAGTTGAGAAAACTTCCAAATTCCCATTGAAATTTAGTCCCAATGGAATATGGTTTTCTACCGAAGAATCCAAAAAGACAATCAACAATAGTGGACTACTTGACGATAGCCTTTCGTAAAGTACCAATTAATGGACAATCAATCAAAAATACTTTATATTTCCCAAAGGGAAATGAGATGTTGGAGTATCTCATTTAACTGAAGAGTTGTTGTAGATGGTGATGGCTATAGTCAGAAAAGATCTCCTGTAGTGTTCTGTTTTACAACTAAGCTGAAGAAGCCTTTGACTGAAGAGACTCCGTTTTCCAGTAACAGTCTCATGAAGAGGATGTTCAGGGTTGTTTATGATTTTCTGGATTTTATGTAAAATCCTTATTTCCATCATCAACTCCAGAGATTCCACATTTGTCCCCAGAACAGAGCCAGCCTTCTTTATCAGGTTGTTGAGCCTTTTTAGGTCCCTTGTTCTGACGCTGTTGCCCCAACAGATGATGGCAGAGGAGACGACACTCTCAACAACGGACCTATAGAAGATCTGCAAACCTTGAAGGATTTTAGCTTCTCAGGAAGTAAAGTCGGCTCTGTCCCTTCTTGTAGACGCTTCACTGTTGCGTCTCCAGTCCAGTCTGTTGTCCACTTCTTCTCCCATGATGGAAATAAGGGTTGATCTGACACTGTTTCGCATGAAATCTACAATCATCTCTTTTGTTTTGTTGACATTTAAGATGAGATGATTGTTCCCACACCATACCACAAAGCGTTCCAGCAGGTATCTGTACTATGCATCTTCTCCATCTCTAATACAACTGCATAGTCATCTGAGTATTTCTGTAGATGACAGGAGTTTGACTTGTACTGGAAGTCTGAAGTGGACAAAGTAAAAAGGAATGGTGAGAGTACAGTACCCTGTGGAGCTCCTGTGCTGCTTATCACCTGTTTAGACACACAGTCCTTCAGTCTGACAAACTGTGGTCTGTTGGTCAGGTAGTCATTGATCCAGGCAATTGCTGAGGCCTCCACCTGAGTCTTCCGGAGTTTCAGACAAAGCAGATCAGGCTGAATTGTGTGAAATTGACTGGAAGAATCAAAGAACATGATCCTCACAGAGCTGCCTACTTTGTCCATGTGACTGGGATTTTTAAGCAGCTGTATGATGGCATATTCAATCCCAACTCTATGGCTTATCGCCATAAATAAAGATTAACTGCAGGGGGTCCTGGTATGTGCTGGTTTGCTTACACAGGAGGGCCAACATGAGACTGATGATGTGGGATGTCAGGGTAACTGGTCTGTAGTCATTGATGTCTGATGGTTGAGGGTTTTTTTTTTGGTACTGGAACCAGACAGGATGTCTTCCACAACAGTGGAACCTTCTCTTGGTTCAGGCTAAGGTGGAAGAGGTGTTGCAGAATCCAACAGAGCTGCTCTGCACAGGCCTTCAGGACTCTGGGAATGATACCATCTGTACCTGCAGATTTGTTCCGGTTCAGTCTCTCCAGCTGCTTCTTCAACTGACTTCTAGACACAAAAAAGTGGGAGGAGGAAGGGGCAGCAGCATCTCGTGATTTGGCCTAAGACAAACTCAGAAGAGTCCATCATCTGAGGTCTGACTGGAAAGCTGTGGGTTGAAGGAGGATTGGATGTCTGGTTGGCTAGGTGCAGGAGGAGATAATGGTGAGCTTGTTCCTGAACTGAACCTTTTGTAGAATGTGTTCAGCTGATTTGCTCTGACCACACTTCCATCAATCAGATAATCTTTCTGCTTGAAGCCTGTGATCTTCTTCATTCCTGACCACACATCTCTGATATTGTTCCACTCCTGTTTACACTCCAGCTTCTTCCTATACACCTCCTTGCTCTCTCTGATCTTAACTTTGAGCTTAACTACTCCTCAATAACTCTCTGTCTCGCTCCCTAAAGGCTCTTTTTTCATGTGTAACAGTTCCTTCAGGTCTCTGGTGATCCAGGGTTTGTTGTTAGGGAAACATCTCACAGTTCTGGTGTGGATGATGTTGTCCACACAAAAGTTTATATAGCCAGTCACACACTCAGTCATGGCATTACCGTCATCTTCATGTGGTTTGCAAAGAGAAATCCAATCACTAACTGCTAATGATTCCTCCTTTTTCTTTTCCTGCTTCTCTTTAAATCCCGATCTGCTATTCCTCAGGAAACCCTCCAGAGAGACATTGGAGTCGGAGATATGATCCTGCAGCTATCTCTCAGTAAAACACATAATACTGCATTCACGATACTCTTGCTGAGTCCTTGTCAGGGATTGAAGTTCATCCAACTTGTTAACTAAGGATCTTACATTGGCCATGATGATAGATGGTAGGAAGGGTTTGAAATTTCTCCCCTTTCTTTCTCTCCTCTTTTTTCCTGCTCTGCATCCTCAAAGCCTCCTTTGTAACTCCTTTGGGATTTCTGGCTTCTTATTACTTCTTCTTTTCCAATATTAATCAGCTGCTCCCTGCAGTGACGTCCCCTCCGCTGCTATGGTTACACAAAACAAAAGAGCAAAATCTATAAAAGTATTGGAAAAAAATCAATCATGCTGTACAGCATCCAAAACAACAAGGAATAGTTGTCCAAAATAAGTATTTTTCAAAGAAAAACAGGAATGAAAGATCACAATGAATGTTGAGGAGCTACTCCAACGTACTGCCACTTTGAGCGCCGCAATCTTAGAATTTTGCAATTCAAGAAGTTGAAAACAGAGAACTGGTAGACCACTTTGTGTCATTGTGTGGAAACTATCATCCTATCTTGAACATGAAATTCAGAAAGGGGATAGATGTGGATTTTAAGAAAAAAATTTATAAGTTAAACTTTTTTTTAACCAAAAGTCAATGCCCCACCAGCACCTCTTGTTCTTAATGACAATCTATTAAAGACCCCTTCCACTTTCTGGGCTTCACCATCATCCAGAATCTCAAGTGGGAGATGATCATTAGGTCCCTCATAAAAAAGGTGCAACAGACGATGTTCTTCCTGCTGCAGCTGAGAAAGCTTAAACTACAACTGAGATAATGGTACAGTTCTGCTCAGCCACCAACATGTCCCTCTTCACTGCCACAGACTGCAGCACATTGGGGTGACTGCTGTGAAGATGATCAACTGCAATCTCCTACCTTCCCAGGAACCTTCAGGTCTTAGCCTATGCAGGTCAGACTGCAGCTGCCTATTTTTATTTCATCTCATCTATTTTATGTGCACAATTACATCAGAACAATTTCCTAGTCTGTAAACCCATTTTTACTGGCAATGGTAATAAAGTGATTCTGAGGAACGTATTGTTTTCTCTGTACAAGAGACTGGAATGGAGATCCAAATGAAGCTAACTACAATCCCAGTTTTTGTTTTGAGAGCAAACTATAATTACTAATTATTTTAAGTGATTTTATTTTATACCATGATAATTGATCTAAGTTCCCGTCTTATTTTTTAAACCTGAGAAATTCGATTAATTTGACTGCTGTAACTAATTCTGATCAGTAAAATAAAGTCTGTTATTGACTCTACAAGTCCAAAAAAATAAAAACAAACTTTTGTGGAGAAATGAAATTCCCAAAAAATTAAAGAGTATCTTTGAAAAATGTATCAAAAAGAAATTTTTATTATTTATTTAATTATTTATTATATTTTTGTTTGATTTTATTAATTAAATCAGATTATAGCTTGATAAGTCTTTTGTTACCTCAGAAACGTTAGTAGTGTTACACGTAAGTGTATAAAAAACATTTTGTTAATTGATATTATCTCCTGCTGAGAGAAAAAACATTTTTTATAGTGAACATTGAAACAGATGTTTGACTGAAAGCATCAACCTGCTGTGTCGTCTTCAGAGACTTGATTTCCTGGATGAACCTCTCTGATAGTTCTTTGAGCTTATCATTGTAGTTCATCTCTTTCAGGCGGAGTTGGTACTCATTCTGCATGTGCAGCTCCTCCAGATGCATCTTCAACTCCAACATATTTTGAGCCTAAAACATACAGAAGATTTTTTACAAATATTTTTGCTTAATCTTATAGAAATTTTATTAAATATATATAACAGTGTTTTATTTCTGTCCTATTTTTTTTATTTTAGTTGTTGACATTTTGTCTCTCCGTTAGAAGCAAAAGTTAATGAAAGATTACACAAGTTATACATTGTGGTGTTAAATCAAAAACTGAAGTGTGAAAAGAAATCAAACTTTGTTCAGGAGTATTACTTGACTTTAACTGCTCGTGGGTATTTTAGGCTGTAAAGGATAATAGACAAACTTAAGTGCGATGGTCTGAGCCATTAAACTCAGGCTGCAAAAGTACAAATTAAGCTCTGAATGTTTTTGTACATTATAAACCATTTTTTGGTTTCAAACAAAATATCTAAAGTAGTTTCAAAAGAGATACAAGAAAGTTTAAGAAATAGATTTTCTGTCTTGACAAAAATCTCCCGAAGTAAAAGCGTCAAGATTGTATCCCAGCTCGACCCTCTCAACACTAGCAAACTCCAGAGTGGAAGAGCGTCCAACCCCTCTCAAGGAGACTGGTTCTAGAGCCAGAGCTGTGAATCGAGGTGAGCCCGACTTTTTTTAGTTGGAACCTCTCTACCTCACACACCAACTTAGGCTCCTACCGACCAGAGAGATGACATAACACTTTCCAAGAGCAAGTGTCTGCAGCAATGGATCAGACCGCCTAGGTCTCCGCCTGGTCGCCAAACATGGCACATTGCACCTGACCCCTTTGGTCCCTTCCGTCGGTGGTGAGCCCCTTGGAATGGGGACCCATGTCTCCTCTTTGAGATGTGCCCAGCAGGGCTCCATAGGGGAATGCCCGGCGTGCCCCACCTCCGGGCCCGAGCCCTGGCTCCAGATTGGGGCCTCAGTGACCTGCGTGACTGTCTATTTGTTTTAATTATTATAAGGGGACATTTCAGCAGCACTTTGTCTGCCCCTCCAGGGAACTTCCTTGTATTGCTGGGAACTCTAAAGCACACCTGGGAATTGACAATGAACCATTGGTGAGTGTGGTTGGGAGGAATGGCCCTCCAGGTCTGAATCATTTTGGTGTTTTGATGAACTTCTGTGCTCATCATGGTTTCCCCATCACTAATACCATGTTCAAACATAAGGGTGTCCATATATGCTCTCGGCACTACACCCTTGGCTGGAGTTCGACAATCGACTTTGTTGTTGTATCGTCTGATCTGTGAATTTCCTTACTCTAAATGAGAAATTTAACCCACTGGTGTCCTCTACATATGATAAGTTGATTGCTGGTAACTTTGAAGCAGTGAAAGGCACCATTAATATCCATCAAGTTGAGTCATCACAGCCTCCAAAGATCACATACAGGGGGTTGTCTTGCTTGCGTAAGCACTTAGAGACGAGTCCATGCCCTTGTTACCAGCCAGTAATTGTAGAACTCAAAGCTAAAACAAATATGTGGGTTGTGGGAATGGAAGGTTTGTGATGGTCACCTACGATGAGCTTCAATATTAAGGCCAGGTCATAGAGGTTGTGGAAGAGGAACTGCAGATCAGATGTATGCAAAATTTGGTGACAAAAACCTGTTTTTGTGGTGAAAAATTTCAGATGTCACTTTTTACTTTAGGAAATACATTAACGCTGTCATCTCAGAGAATGAGCCAGCAACCTCACACTTTTCAAAGTTGACCTGTCAAGACTAGGTAACGTTTTGAAACATGAAATGCCTCCAGATTAAGCCTACAATTTTGTGTTTAGTTTGTGGCTAAGAAACACTTATGTTGTCATGTTGAAGTGTTTAATGAAATGATTGGAAAATGTTGAAGTTATGTTTGTGTCAAATGAAAATGAAATGACAATAGTTTTATACTGAATCTTTAATACATTTTTTTTATTTGTCTCAACTCTGTACATCATTGTATAGACTCAACTGCCCCGCTTTTCCTCATCATTTGGAGGGACCACCAGTCATATGGGGTAACAAACGATTGGCAAATTTCTACTGAACTACAAAAGTAATGTCTATCAGTTTGGTTCAAATTGTAATCATTGCTATGGCATGCATAAATGGATACAATCTCTACACATTTAAACCCTTTTTATGAATTCTAGAGTAAAAAATAGATGTAATGATTTTATTAGGAGAAACACTGCCATCATATATCAAATTTATTTAAAAATGAAGAAATTAAAGGACACATGAGTCTATCTTTGTTAAAAAGTTAATTTAATAACTGACACTTGTAAAAATAGTAAACTATACATTTTTAGATGATATACGGGCACCCCAAATGACTTTTTTAAAGTTGTTGCGCTATTATTTCAAGTTTAAAAAAACTGAAATATCTTTCTTTGAAGTTTTTACATACATGCATGGGTACACTACATTCTACATTTTTGGAAAATGGCAAAATACTGTATATCTTCATTTTAAGTTTTTTAAAAATGGGCCACTCAAAGGCCTTATACGTCTTTAATCCGTGCCCTCCAGTGGACTCCCTTGTATTGCTGGGCGACTTCAAAGCACATCTGGGAATTGACAATGAACCATTGAGTAGTGTGGTTGGGAGAAAGGGCCCTCCAGGTCTGAATCATTTTGGTGTTTTGTTGATGAATTTCTGTGCTCATCATGGTTTCCCCATAACTAATACCATGTTCAAACATAAGGGTGTCCATATGTGCTCTTGGCACCAGGAAACCCTTGGCTGGAGTTCGACGATTGACTTTGTTATTGTACCACCTGATCTGTGGTCGCATGTCTTGGACACGCGAGTGGTAAGTTGGCTCCGATAGTGGGGGAGGATGCCTGTCAGACCTAGCAGACCCAAACAAATCTTTACGGTCTGCTGGGAATGACTGGAAGAGTTCCCATTCAGAGGAGGTTAAACTCCTACCTCCGGCAGAGCTGATGCAAAAACTTGGGCGTGGGCATCATCATTATCATCTGCCAGGATGTTTGCAGATATGTGGTCCTATTGGTTTCATCAGCTCTCACTGGGGCAATTCTCAGCTTAGTGTGAAGCAGCCAGGATAAGAATCAGTGCCTCCGAATTCGGGGCAATGGTCTTGAGTCAGAAAATGGTGGTGTTCCCTATTGGGGTTAGGGAGGAGGTCCTGCCTCAACTGGAGGAGTTCCAAGTATCTTGGGGCCTTGTTCACAAATGATTGAAAATGGAGCAGGAGATAGACAGCGTGGTGGGATTCCTCCTAGATAAGTCGCTGGGGAGAGGGAAGTCTGGGTCTACCTGCTTAAGATGCTGCCCCTGTGACCAAACGTCAGATAAAGTGTAGATAATTGATGTATGAATGTAAAGAAAAAAAACCCATAAAATAAACTAACAATTTAGCCCAAAAAGTTTTTTTTATGTTTAGCATGAATAGTTATAGTTTTTTGATAGTGGCAACACATGTGTGTTACAGGTGCTAAGTGTGTGATGTATTAGGTAGGTTACCTTCGCCTTTTAAAAACTATGCAGCGGTTTTGTTCAACTTTAGAAAAGTTTTCCTTAAATGACTTGTACTGAAATGTGTCCCGTAGCATTTAAGTTGGGCCAGATTTTTACAAGTTCAATTTTTCTAAGAGTGCAGTGGATTAATGGTGGCTTTGTCATCTCAAGTTGATAAGCCAATGCTGGCATATAAAACAAATACATTCTTCTAAACATATGCAAGCATGGGTTTATGGGCTTCAGTCGGAGTGTTTTACATATACTTCTCATAAAAAACATACCTTCTCCTCTATATCTGCCCTTGTAACAAGAATCTCTTTGGTGTGGACAATCTGTCTGGTACTTCTCAGACTTCGACCGTCTTTATCAATGACCTTTGATATCAACAGACAGCCATCTTCAGATGCCGTCAGCAGAAACTGATCATCGTATGTTATCACCATCTAAAGCAAATCGAAACACACACAACAATCCAAAAGATGTAAACTGACAACCAGAAGCAGTTACTTTTAAACTGACCAACTAGTGAGCTGAATATCTACTGAATGAAGTCAGTCACATTATTTATACAATCATTTGCTTTAACTTTGACATTTTGATTGGACATTACTTTGAATGAATGAAATATTCTCATAAAATACATTGCATCAAGAATCAGTTTATTTCTATAGCGCCAATTTAAAACATATGTCATCTCAAGGCAATTTACAAGAAAATCAATTAGAATCATAGATACATCATAAACAAATCAGTTTGAAAAAGTTTCCAATCTAAGGACACCCAGCAGATTGTTAGCGTCTGCTAGCTCCGCGCTCTCTCTTAATACTCAGAATTCTCTGTACTGAGACGTTTTCTAGCTAATTCTAAACACACCTTCACGTTAATCACACATTTCTGTTGCTCCACTGAAGTTTTTAGAAACCGTAATTGTTCTAAACTGACCTTTTTGTCCGTAAGGACTCGCTACCTTAGTTAGCTTAGCTTTTAGGGCTACTATGGCTTCTCCCTCTGCTTCTCCTCTTTCCTGCTCTGTGTGTCAGATGTTTAGTTATTCCTTTGCCTCCTTTAGAGATAATGGTACGTGCATTAAATGTAGTATTTTCTTAGCTTTGGAGGCGAGAGTGTGTGAATTGGAAGCTCGGCTCCGCGCTCTTGAAACACCCGCAGATATCCGAGGCCCATTAGCTAGCGTGGAGCCAATAAGAACAGGTTGCCCTAGTGATCCTCTAGCAGTTCCCATGCAGCTGGGAAAGCAGCCTGGCAGGGTGACTGTACGCAGAAAGCATAGTCCCAGAACCCAGCCTTTGGCTCACCACCAACCTGTTAACGTTTCAAACCGATTTTCCCCACTCAGCGATACACCCGCTGAGAAACTGACTCTGGTAATTGGCAGCTCCATAGTCAGAAATGTTGCTTTAGAGAAACCAGCAACCATAGTCAAATGTTTGCCAGGGGCCAGAACAGGCGACATAAATTCATACCTCAAACTGCTGGCTAAGGATAATCGTAAATACAGTTGGTTATTCACGCTGGCGGTAATGACACCCGGTTACGCCAATAAGAGGTCACTAAAATTAGTGTTGCTTGGGTGTGTGCGTTTGCAAAAACAATGTCGGACTCTGTAGTTTTTTCTAGTCCCCTGCCTGATCGGACCAGTGACAACATGTTTAGTCGCATGTTGTCATTCAACCGCTGGTTATCTAGGTAGTGTCCAGAAAACGGTGTCGCTTACATTCATAAATGGAAAACCTTTTGGGGAGAAACTGGTCTGATCCGTTGAGACGGTATCCATCCCACTTTGGACGGAGCAGCTCTTCTTTCTAGAAATATGGCCAAATTTTTTTAACTCCCCAAATTACTGACAAACCAGTGTGCGGACCCGGAAGCAGAGTCATAGTTTAGAACTCCTCTCTGCAGCTTCTCTACAGTTACCTACCCATCATCCCATTGAGACGGTGTCTTGCCCACGACTTCTGTTTGTTATTTTGTATCGTCCGCCAGGTCCTTACTCTGAATTTATAGATCAGATCTCAGATTTTTTATCTGAACTAGTGTTAAACACTGATAAAATCATTATAGTGGGAGATTTTAACATTCATGTTGACACCAAACTGACAGCCTAAATGTAGCCTTTACTGCCATTTTAGACTCAATTGGCTTCACTCAAAAAATCCAAATACCTACCCACTCTCTTGGTCACACTTTAGACCTTGTGCTGACTTATGGCATTGAGTGTGAAAAAGTTACAGTACTGCCTCATAACCCTCTCCTTTCTGACCATTTTTTGATAACTTTTGAGCTCTTCTTCACTGAGTACTTAAAATCTGAAAGAAAATGTCTTTATAGTAGGTGTCTATCTGACAATGCTGTTACAGGCTTTACAGAATCCATTCCACCTCTAATTTCTTCAGTATTTCAGAGAAACGCAGTGGAGGGCAACAAATTAATTTCATGCCTTACACAGATTGATGCTGTTGTTCATAGTATTACGTCCTCATTGCCTACAACATTAGACAACTTAGCCCTCATAAAAAGGAAAGTGATTACTCATAGGAGGTTGGCCCCCTGGTTTAATTCAGAACTTCGTACCTTGAAGGGAAACACCAGGAAATTGGAGAAGAAATAGCAGTTTTCGCTTTTAGAGAAGTCCTATTTATCCTGGAAAAACAGCGTGCTTCTGTATAAAAGGACCCTGCGCCAAGCTAGATCTGCATATTTTACATTATTAATAAAGGAGAATAAGAATGATCCTAGGTTTCTTTTTAATACAGTTGCTAAACTTACGAGAAATGAAAACTCTGTAATCTCATCCACTCTTCCAACTCTTAGCTGTTATGACTTTAAGGAATTCTTTATTGATAAAATTGAATCTATTAAAACTAAAATTGATGGCATCCTACCAAACATAACTAGTACCTCAGTAAGCAATGAGGCACTGAATGTGGCCTTGGAGACTGATCTCTGTTTGAAGTGTTTTGTTCCAGTTGAGCCTTTTGAGCTTTCAAAAATATTTTCTTCATCTAAGCCTTCAACTTGTATGTTGGATCAAATCCCGACAAAATTGTTAAAAGAAGTATTTCCTATTATTGTTACCGCCATTTTGGATATGAATAATTTGTCATTAGTGAATGGTTATGTACCAGAGGCTCTTAAGGTAGCTGTAATAAAACCCCTACTTAAGAAACCTTCTCTTGATCAAGAAAAAATTGTTGCTAATCAACTGAGAGAGCATTTGAGGAATAATAACCTATTTGAAGAATTTCAGTCAGGTTTAAGAGCTCATCATAGCACTGAGACAGCTCTCCTTAAAGTCACAAATTATATTCTCAGGGCCTCAGACAATGGACTCGTGTCTATTTTAGTTCTGTTAGATCTCAGTGCTGCTTTTGACACAGTCAATCACAATATCCTCATAGAAAGGCTTGAACACACTGTGGGGATCAAGGTAACGGCACTAGGCTGGTTTAAATTGTATTTGTCTGATAGATCCCAGTTTGTTCATCTAAATGACAAATCTTTTCCGCATTGTAAGGTTACTTGTGGAGTACCACAGGGTTCTGTACTTGGCCCAATTCTATTTACTATATACATGCTCTGTATTGGTAAAATCATCAGACAGCATGGTGTTAATTTCCACTGTTATGCTGATGATACACAACTGGATTTATCTATAAATCCTGATGAATCCAGTCAATTTGGTAGATTACAGGCATGTCTAGAAAACATAAAAATGTGGATGACTTTAAACTCTCTGCTCTTGAACTCTGAAAAGACAGAAGTTGATATCTTTGGACCAGAACCTCTAAAAAAAAACATAGCATACTCAGCCATTTGACCTGGACAGCATCAGGTTGGCGTCTGGTGACAATGTAAATAACTTTGGAGTTATTTTTGATCAGGAAATTTCTTTCAATTCCCATATAAAACAGGTCTGTAAGAATTCCTTCTTTCACCTTAGGAATATAGCAAAAATTAGAAATATTCTCTCTAGGACAGATGCTGAAAAACTAGTCCTTGCATTTGTTACTTCAAGGCTGGACTATTTTAACTCTTTATTAGCAGGAAGTTCACAAAATGGAATGCAAAGTCTACAGTTGGTCCAAAATGCTGCACCAAGAGTTCTGATGAAACTTAAAAAGAGAGATCTCCCCAATTTTCGCTTCCCTTCATTGGCTCCCTGCCAAACTTAGAATAGATTTTTAGAGTCTTCTTTTGAGATATAAAGCCCTCACTAATCAAGCTCCATCGTATATCAGAGATCTGATAACTCCTTATGTCCCTAACAGAGCACTTCGCTCTCAGACTGCAGGTTTACTGGTGGTTCCTAGATTCTCTAAAACCACAATGGGAGGCAGATCTTTTAGTAATCAGGCTCCTCTCCTGTGGAACCAGTTTCCAGCTTTAGAAACCCTGTTTAGTTTCAAATCTTGGCTTACACCTTCTTGTTTGGTAAAGTTTACAGATAGGAAGAGGTAGAGAAGACAGTCTAATCTGGTTGGGGGAGGAGCTCAGTCTTGACAGACGGTTCTCCCTTGTTCTACCTTCTTAATGTCTCAATCTAAAGGGTTATTTAAGTTTTTCAATAGTTCTGCTGCTATAGGCTTAGACTGCTGGAGGACAATCTGACCACGTATCTCTCTGCTACTTTCTTCCTTTGTCCAATCTGCTTTAGTTACCGTTATTTCAACGTTGTTAACCTTTTGTTTTCTCTTAGTGTTCTTCTCTCCATAGTAACCACACCTGGGCTGGCGTTCTGTTAGCTGAGACAGCTTCTTGGATGAGAACATGGGCTGAGATGCTTCCAGTGACGTTCTACAACTGCTGCTATAAACTCTATGATTTCAGTATCCTGTGCTTCTAATTTAGCTTTCTGTGTTTTCAAACCCCCAGTCAGTCATGGCAGATGGCTGCTTGTACTGAGTCTGGTTCTGCTGGAGGTTTCTTCCTATTAAAGGAGAGTTTCTCCTCTCCACTGTCGCTACATGCATGCTCAGTATGAGGGATTGCTGTAAAGTCAACGACAACACACGCCATTGTTTTGGTCTGCTGATATCAGAGGAGTGAATGCTGCAAGTCAATGACTCGTATAGGTGAGTGTGTGAACATAAGAGAGTGCATGGATGAGCACAAGCATTAAGCAACAAGTTTAAATGATTTTGGTCTGCTAATTCCAGAGGAGTGAATGCTGAAAGTCAAAGACTCGATGCAATCTGCTGGGGTTCCTTAGATTGGAAACTTTTTCAAACTGATTTGTTTATGATTTATCTTTGATTATAGTAGATTTTCTTGTAAAGTGCTTTGAGACGACAACTGTTTTAAATTGGCGCTATATAAATAAAGTGATTCTTGATTCTTCTTGATTCTTGTGTTTAATCAATGTATAGGAATTATTATATTAGTTACATTACTCATGAACAATGTTTATCCTCCCATTTAATTCCTTTTATATATATCTAAAAAGATTTATATATGAGAATTATATTCAAAGGTAAGCATAAACTTAGTATAGCAATAAACAAAAACAACTGCGAAGATCAATTAGGATTCCACTTGAAAGCAGAATAGGGAGGGATTGTGTAGGAGAGGAAATACTATTTATAGAGTTGTTTTTGCGAAATGTTCCTGGTGCCTCGTCACGTCAGGATGACATGACATCCTTGCATGCGAAGCACAAAGTTGGACCAAAATTTGGATTGTGAAGTAAGCTGTTTGGACAGATAAGAACATAAGTTTTGAGAGATCGGCAAAGTCGGCAGTTCTGAAATGGAGCAGATGTTTGGAACAAGAGGTCACAGTTATTTCCGAGAAAGTCCAACACACACTTCAGTCCATGAGTGCCAGGATCTTTACGCAAATCAAGGGCAGTAGTGCTATTGGTTGAAACTTCCCAATACACACACACACCAGTGAAGACGAGGGAAGATGAGATGTATAAAGACAGGCTGAAGTAAGAAGAGAGTGAGATTTTTTGGAGATTTGTAAAGATGATGATTTCGTAAGAAGAATCTGTGAAAGTATAATAACATTTCCCAACCCGTCGTGGTTGGCAGCTAAAGAATCTCATCTTAGAGTGCCAGTTGTTTACCTATACATTAAAGAGTTTAGCACCTTCCAATTCCACCATAAGAACTGCCCTAATCCTTCATGGTGTAGATTCAACAAGGTACACGGTTCCTCAGAGAGTTTGGTCCACACTGACATGACAGCATCATGTAGTTGCTGCAGATTTGTCAGCTGCACATCCATGATGCCAATCATCCCAAAGGTGCTCTATTGGATTGACATCTGGCAACTGTGGAGGCCGTTTGAGTCCAGTGAACTCATTGTCAAGTTCAAGAAACAAGTCTTAGATTATTTGAGCTTTATGACATGATGGCGCGTTATCCTTCTGGAAGTATCAATCAGAAGATGGTACACCGTGATCATAAAGGGATGGACATGGTCAACAACAATACTCAGGTAGGCTGTGGCGTTGCAACGATGCTCAATTGGTACTAAGGGGCCAAAAGAGGGCCAAGAAGATCTCCCCCACACCATTACACCACCACCACCAGCCTGAACCGTTGACACAAGGCAGGATGGATCCATGCTTTCATGTTGTTGAGGCTAAATTCTAAACCTACCATCTGAATGTGGCAGCAGAAATCGAGACTCATCAGACCAGGAAACTTTTTTCCAATTTTCTGTTGTCAAATTTGGGTGAGTCTGTGCGAATTGTAGCCACAATTTCCTGTTCTTAGGTGACAGGAGTGGCACCCGGTATGGTCTTCTGCTTCTGTAGCCCATCTGCCTCAAGGTTGGACGTGTTGTGCATTCAGAGATGCTCTTCTGCATACCTTGGTTGAAATGAATTGTTATCTTCCCCATTCTGATGCTCGGATTGAACTGCAGCAGATCATCTTGACCACTTCTACATGCCTAAACACATTGAACTTCTGCCATGTGATTGGCTAACTAGGAATTTGCGTTAACAAGCAGTTGGAGAGGTGTACCTAACAAAGTAGCAGGTGAGTTTGTATATATGTTTTTGCCAACTCTTGTTCCAAAAGCCAAATTAAACATATTTAGGTACATATATGTTCAATAAGTTACTATTTATTGGCACTTAGCTGTTTGGACTCACCCTGGAGATAAGGCCACAGTGAGCCTGTTGTGTGATCCACTCCTTCTGAACAGGTAATGGGTATTTAATTGCTCTAATGGCTCCACTGGATGTACCAGTGAAGATAACCCTACCAGAGTGAGATACCCCAAGAGAGGTGTGAGCTATCTCATCAGCATGGAGCTCCCTCAGTACCTGTAAAACCCATTTTCAAATGTATTAACTTTTTTTTTCTAACTTTCCTTTTTAAATTCACTTTTTATCCAATTTGACTCTAAGACTTATTGTTGTAATAGTTTGTCTACTGGCCTGACAGTCCTGTATCTCCCTCAGGGTGAGGTCTGTTCCTACAGCCAGGATCGTCTTGTAGTCGGAGGAGAAAGCTACACCTGTGTAGCTGCAGGCCTTGAGAACACTCTCAGAAACGCATTTCCCAGTCTGTGTGTTCCAATTATAAACAGCACCATCCATCCCGCAAGATACCAACTGGCTGTCATCAAGGCTCCATTCAATGGTTCGCACCTTATCAGAAAAAATAAAAGAGCAATCAAACATTTGGCTTTAGGTTTGATAGCTAATCATCTGTTTTTCTGTCTTACTCACCTTTCCATTGTGGCCTTTAAGATTTACAATATTCTCAAAAGAGGTAAAAGAGTAGATGTGAATGATGTTCCTATTAACAGCTGCAAACATGTGACCACCATGGCTGAAAGCACACTAAACATGAAGAGTAAGCAAGTTGAAGCAGATCTCTCCTTAAACCAATGATTTCAGGGTTATTGTTTATTCAGTGAATACAATCACCTCCCTGCAGCCCCGCAGCGTAAACTCCTTTAAGGTGCGGATGTCATCAATAAATATGTTCATCAGTCTGAGTTTGTCTGAAAACCCAACTAGCATGAAGAGACCCGTAGGATGTAGAGCTATGCTGAATGCCTCCTCTTGGAACTCTTTGTACAGCTCCAACTCTCTGGTCACAATTTAGAAAACACAGCACTGTTTAGCTGATCTAGAAATCACAGTCATATAAAGCAGAAGTTCAACTCTTTGGGGTACACTTAGTGTTTTCCCATGTCACATTCACTTTTATTAAATAACTGCCACATGGCAAAATCTGGGGTCTTTTTTTAGTACATCTAATGTTAAACACATTGGCGGCTGGCCAATAGAACGCGATAGGGAGGAATTCAGTCTTGACAGACGGTTCTCCTTTGCTCTACCTTCTTCATGTCTCACTCTATAGGGTTAAGTTATTTAAGTTTTTCTATAGTTATGCTGCTATAGGCTTAGACTGCTGGAGGACAAATCTGACAACTTCTGTCTCTGCTACTTTCTTCCTTTGTCCAATCTACCTAGTTACCGTTATTTCAACCTTGTTAACCTTTTCTTTTCTCTTAGTGTTCTTCTCCCCATATTAACCACACCTGGGCTGGCGTTCTGTTAGCTGAGACAGCTTCTTGGATGAGAACATGGGCTCAGATGCTTCCAGTGACGTTCTACAACTGCTGCTATAAACTCTATTATTTCAGTATCCTGTGCTTCTAATTTAGCTTTCTGTCTCTTCAAACCCCCAGTCGGTCGTGGCAGATGGCTGCTTGTACTGAGCCTGGTTCTGCTAGAGGTTTCTTCCCGTTAAAGGGGAGTTTTTCCTCTCCACTGTCGCTACATGCATGCTCAGTATGAGGGATTGCTGTAAAGTCAACGACAACACAAGCCATTGTTTCTGTCTGCTGATTCCAGAGGAGTGAATTCTGCATGTCAATGACTCGATGCAATCTGCTGGGGTTCCTTAGATTGGAAACTTTTTAAATCAATTTGTTTATGATGTATCTTTGATTTTAATTGATTTTCTGTGTAGGGCCTTGTAGACGACATCTGTTGTAAATTGGCGCTATATAGATAAACTGATTCTTGATTCTTGATAGGGTGCCACCCCCCAGAGCTTCTCCATTTTTATTTTTATTTTTACTAAAAATAATCACACATTCTAAGTTAATTGTGTATTTAAGTTAGTAACAAAGTACATATAAAAATATATCAGAGAAAAATCTCCCACTGTTGTGCAGCTGGGGAGACAGAAAAACCACCCAAGGTGAGCAGCAGCCAGCCAATCACTGAGAAAAACCTTGCACATAGCCAAGGTAATTTATTCAATCAGCGTTGTTGATTTTGAAGCCTGAAGGTCGACAGAAAAAAAATTAAATTCTTGTATTATTATTTTATTTTTTTACGTTAAATAAATAAAGTATTATTTTTATGTTTTATTTTTATTTAATCTTTGTTTTCCCTTTGGGATAAATAAATTATTTTTGATTGACTGACATGTCATTCTGCACATGAAATTGTGTTTTTGTTCTTATAAAGTATTTTTATAATGTTTTTGTTTTCATTTATGTAAACACACTAGCGTAATACCTTAGTATGCATTTGCTTTTTTAGTTAAAAAACTCCAGCAACCGCCACTGGTTACACCTGATTAAAGAATAGACCATTTAAAGTTTCAGTGTAAACTTTTTCATGTTTTATTATTACAACAAAATGGAAATTTTCAAATTTTCTGGGACAAATTTATAAATAAAACCTGAAATCCTGTGTGGCTTACATTTGTGAATTTGTTCCAGCTGGCTTATGAAATGAACTAATTTGAAACCAGGGGCCCGCTACCTGAAAAGGTAGGACTGATAAAACTATATTTCCCAGTAGGAAAACTAAAATGTACTGGTCGCTGCCTAGTCCTAGTTCTGTTTAAAGCGCATTAAACATTTTTTTTAAATCAATTTCCAAAGATGAAATGAATTGAACTAGTCCATGTATTTGCTACTACAATATGAGACTGTTGTAATTCTTTATTATCAGGAAGTCTAGAAAATACAGTTGAACTCCTTTATTTGATCTAATATGCTGAAGCAAGAGAGAAAATAAAAAATGAAAAAGATAGATCGTACATGTCTTATTTCAGAATCCCTTCATTGGCTCCCTTTAAAATTAGAATAGAGTTTATCCTATTAGCTTAAATGTAATATAAGTGAAACCATAGCAACGTTTGCCATCCATTAGCAAGGATTGATTGTACAGCTAGCAGATGGGAGTTCAGTCTCCTTAATTCTACCTGTCCTGTGCCTCATTTCAAGGGGTAAGGTTATCCTGAGGCCCCTATACGTATAGGCTGCTAGAAGACAAAGAGACCACCTTTTCTCAATGCTTCTTCACTGCTACCTAACTTTCAGTTTTTCATTAATTTTTTCCCATTTCTTCTTAAAACTTTCTTGGGTTGTAGTCGGCCAATCTCACAGATTTAGCTTTAGAAAGGGGAGTTTCTCGTCTCCATTATATGCATGCATGCTCAGTATGAGGGGTTGCTGTAAAATCAATGTGATTGAAGTTAAGATTGCCTACAACTCAACGACTCCATGCAATTCTGCTCGGTCCACTAGTAAGAAAACATTTAAACTTATTTTAATAATGAACTTAAAAAACTTTGATGACTAGAATCAGTCGGAATGTATCTATATGGCTATATAAAAATGTTTAAAACTAAGTGGTTAAACTAGGTTATCATTGAAAACGAGACAACTGGCTGTGAACTCACAGTCATACTGATATTTCATATGTAAAACCCAGAAAGTGTCCCTTATTGTATGTTTTTAGATGGTAGTTGTAGCCTCATTTTCATTGTTTCTAATTTGGTGCCAATTCCCGACCTGCCATAATTAAATCATCCACCATCAAGCGTGTTCCGGCCTTTGTTTTAGCCAATAGCATTCTTTACAGCTTAGTTTCACATATCACAAATACCTATCCATATCCACACTTCTGCTGACATGGATATGGGGCCCATAGGTTTGTGTCTGTTTAACTAGTTTTTCTGCAGTTAGCAGTTGCTGCCTTTGTCTAATTTGCCTCATTGTGATGCATTGTGTTAGCCTGCTTGCTAGCTAACCTAACCAACACAGAGGTTTTCATTTTTTCAGCAATTATCTTTATGCTATTTGTAGTTTAGCAGTTTTTTATGTGAGGGATTCTATCTGTCTGCTTATTCCTTTTTCCTCTTGCTGACAGTTTTCGTTCCTAGGTTAATTAGCTTAGTTATATTGGTATTAGTATATTGGCTCAGTCAGTTGACTGTAAGGTTGAAGTATTATTTTTATAATGTAATTATGTAGCAACTGTATTACCCTTACTTTTTGTTGCCCTGATTTTAGGGGTGTCAGAGTGATGATGGTTGAATTTTTTTGCAAAACACATGCAGTTACAAAACATAAACAAATCTAGCAAAACCCAAGCAATGTAAACAACACATGATGAAACCCAAAAATGAACTGTGCCTTTACTTATTACTTTTTTACAATAAGCTTTAAGAAAATCAGTTCACAATAATAAAGGAAACCAAAAAATTTGTAAAATCCTACTTTGTCTCGTAATTCCAGATCCGTACTGAGCGGTCTAAAGAGCTGGTGGCCATGTAGGGCTTACGGAAGCAGATAGACAAACCAGTAATAGAGTTGGAGTGAAATGGCTGGGACAGAAACTCAAAATGTAGCTGTTCCTCCTGAAAGACAGAACAGAATTAAATTAACTTGAAAAAAATAAATCAAGATAAAATTATGTAACTTCTGTATGAACAGTTTGTCTTTCAAGCTGTGCTATTAACACTTCGAGCTCTGTCATTGTTACTAGGGTAAAATATGAGGCTACAGCACCCTCTTAATGTCAGCAGATGAAAGATTAATGTTGTACAGCTGCCGTCGATCTGTGCTGATAGCCAGACTTTCCTCAGCCGGACTGATGCAAATAGTGTCTATCTCCTGACACTGGGCTGAAGTGAAGTTACCACTGGCTGGAACTGAGGGGATCTTGCACAAGAAATTCATGAAAATTAAATGTAAAAGTCTTACTTCTGCTTAAATCCAGAACCAAAAAATATTACCTGTATTTCTCTGCTTTTCCTATAGATGTCTTCATCTAACTTTTCAAATAGAGAGACTGTACCAGGACCGGTAGTGCACACAAAACCCTTGGAGTAGGACAGGATGGCCGTGATTCGACAAAGGGTCACACCTTCCTTTACATCAGCTTCTGCAATTCGTTTCACTTCCAGGTACCTTCACAGTAAAGCAGAAATCATACGGATAATTTTGTGGGAAATTATTTTACCAGAATAAACTGTATGATGTATTTGAAAAGAGCAGCACTGTTCTTAGTCAGTTAAAAAAGAAGTGTAAGCTCTAACGCCCGTCGGTAAACCTTCCTTAAACCTACATTCATTTCTCCACTTTCCTTTAAGTAAAAGGAGACTGACACATCTGATATCCACAGAAACGCCAGACTTGTGACGTTGAGCTGATAAAATGCATTTTTATGTAAACTGTTGATATCTTACACAAGGCAGCCTTATGTGGGGGTACATAAATCCAGTTGTTTGGCTATATTAATTTATTTAAAATATTATCATTAATAATGAAGGTTATATTTTATAAACAGGGGATCATACGTATGAAGTCTTGTATGAAGGGATGTGTTTATGTGTATTCATTATTTAAATTAATTAGCCTTACCTAATCGGCAGTAAACCTGCTGTGTGAGAGCGAAGTGCTCTGTTAGGGACTTAAGGAGTAATCAGATCTCTGATGTATGATGGAGTTTGATTAGTGAGGGCTTTATATGTGAAAAAAAGAATCTTAAAATCTATTCTAAACTTGACAGGGAGCCAATGAAGGGAAGCTAAAATTGGGGAGATATGATCTCTCTTTTTAAGTTTCATCAGAACTCTTGCTGCAGCGTTTTGGACCAACTGAAGACTTTTACATGTGTTTTGTGAACTTCCTGTTAGTAAGTTTTGTGATGTTCCTAAAATGAAAGAAGGGAATCAGAATAGACCTGTTTGATGTGGGATTTAAATAACACTCTGATCAAAAATACCACTAAGGTTCTTTACTTAGGCCAATTTGATGCTATCCAGTTTAAAGGGTTGACCAGGCAATTTCTTTTTTAGAGGTTCTGGTCCAAAGGTTACAACTTCTGTCTTTTTTAGAGTTCAAGAGCAGAAATTTTAAAGTCATCCACATTTTTAGGTTTTGTATTCATGCCTGTAATCTACCAAACTGACTGGATTCATCAGGATTTATGGATAAATACAGTTGTGTATCATCAGCATAAGAGTGGAAATTAACACCATACTGTCTGATGATTTTACCAATACGGAGCATGTACATCGTAAATAGAATTGGGCCAAGTACAGAACCCTGTGGTACTCCACAAGTAACCTTACAATGTGGAGAAGATCTGTCATTTAGATGAACAAACTGGGATCTATCAGACAAATACGATTTAAACCAGCCTAGTGCTGTTCCATAGATCACGACAATGTGTTCGAGCCTTTCTATGAGGATATTGTGATCAACTTTGTCAAAAGCAGCACTGAGATCTAACAGAACTAGAATAGACACAAGTCCATTGTCTGAGGATACCTTAGTCATAGCTGTTTCAGTGTTTATGAGCCAATAAACCTGACTAAAGCTATTAAAACAGGGTAATTATTTATAAGCATTTTTTAAAAGCTTGTAGATAAAAAATAAGTATTAGATAAGGGTTTGTAAATTATTTAATCTTCTTGGTCAAGAGAAGGGTTAAGTATCGGTTTATTTACAGCTACCTTAAAAGACTGTGGTAAATATCCATTTATTAACTACAGACTAATGTTTTAACATCAAAAACGGGTGTAGAAATCAAATAAATCAGATAAGTGTAAACGGATGTCATTACTGCCAGTGTGACCAACAATTGTACCGTTTTTACCCTTATCTTAAGCCAGTAGTGTCACATAGGCTTCTCAGTGGTTCGGTCACTGAGCATGGAAAATCTGTTGGACAGACTTGAACATTGACAGGTTGGTAGTGATTCCTGAGCTGAGGTCTTAAACTCAACTTTATGCATGCCAGCACCTGGCCAAACTGCTAATGTCAAAAAGTTTGTTACCAACGCTGCATCTTATAACGGAAGCAAAGCTGAAAAATTGAGTAATTACACTTTGTTAGGAACCCACCATTTTGAAAAGAAGACAAAGGAAGAGACTTCCCGGCTGCCTCGCGTCTTAGCACGCTTTTTTGTTATGTGAAGTTCTGAAGTGCAGTGAGTAAAGGTTAGAACTTAGAACTACAGTTTCTTTAAGACTCTCAAAACATTGTTTGCCAACTTCTCTTCCATTTAGGCCGGTTTGGCCTAATTTGGTTCAGTTTGCATGAAAACAGTTCTTAACTAACACAGCAGGTGTGTTTGACTTTAGCTAACTCTCCATGGATAAATGTTATCCTCCACTGTTTCAGTAATGTTAGCATCTGTGGTGAATTAACAGTCAACAATTTTGTATCATTGTTGCAACTGTGGTTTTGGTAAAGTACAAACAAATATTTTCATTGCTTTGTGGAGACTTTGTTAATTACTGGACTATGAAACAAAGGCAGATAGAAATTGTTAAAAATAAAAATGTTAAAAATAAAATATCAAAAATAAAATTAAATCAAGTATGCTCAATTCAATATGTTGACTGTCAATCAATACTTTCAGATGCACAAAGTGAGAGGACTGAACCTGACAACCTTGCTGACTCGCAGGAAAACTGCAGCAGCTCCACCAGTAACAGGACCCTCCCAGTTAGGCTACTATTGCTACACCAAAAGGTCCCCAAGGTATAATATTTATAAAAAATGCTTTTAACCTTCACCAGTAGTTTACTCGTTTGTATTACTTGGCTGGTGAAATGCAATAGTTGTCCATCAATATATTTAAAAAGGTAAAGCTTGACAACCTAATTGTTACTTTGGAGATATGATTGCTTAAGAATCCAACTCAACTTTTAAAAAGTTAAATCAAATGTTAAACATATTTAAAAATGTACTTCTTCTTCTTAATTCCTCATTTAAAAATTCCAGAATCTACATATATGCATATATTTTTCAGACATTGGCTGTGGGAACAAGAACATTGGCATATTTTTGTCTTTAAATGTCAGTGTTGATCATTAGTATTAACACTCATTTTGGATTTATTTTGAACATTTCTTGAAATTCTTAAACCAGAGCTGCAGGTCCTGTACAGCCTAACCTGAGGACATTCCCTCACCCTCAGCAAAGACGGGGTAGGACCAGGGACTTCAGCGCTTCCTAGTATAAAGAGTGTACCTGGATTGAGTACTCTCAGTGCCAGGGTAGTGCTTTTTGTTTTGCATGCAGACATTCCTCTTTGAACTGTTCAGGTTGTGCATAAATGCTCTGGCCCTACCTGTAAGCACAACTGCCTGTGGAGTCCAAGAGAGCCAAGGCCTTGGATATGGACGAGTTTGTAATTGAGTAGTGGAACTTGATCGGATTTTGATACAGAACACATATTTGTTTACAGTGGACTGTGTAAAGAGCTGAGCAGTACTGAATTTAAATATTATTGTTTTTAAATAAACTGAGAATTTGAATGGCAACAGTGAATTATTTTTCTTATGAGCTACTAAGTAACTACTACCGAGAGCCCCAGCATTGATTTAGAATGTAAAATATGGTGAGTGTTCTTTGTCTTAAATTTTATTGTGATGAAAGTTGATCTACGCAGAATACTGAGCTCTTTATTAACAGTGTTAACCATAATGTTTTGATAGGTTTGGGTGCCCCATCCCCCAGTTTGAGTGTTGTTACGCCCTGTCCACCCCCCCAGAAAATTCTCTGCCCCCGCCCCTGCCTCCAAAGCAACAAAAGCAATACATTAATTACCACTATCACTAAAAGAGACGATAGATAAACATCTGACACACAAAGCAGAACAGAGGAGAGGCAGAAGGAGATGCCATGGCATTACTAAAGCTAAGCTAACTAAGCTAGGGGGCCCTTATTACACCAAAAAGAGAAGGAGGGTTCCTAAAGTGTAAAGTGAAGCAACACGAAAGTTGTGATTTGAGGTGCTTATGTATTATAAAAGCTAAGAAAAGTCTCGGAACATAGAAATTGAATCAAAGCTTACTGCAAACAAATCTACAATACAACAACAGGAACTCAAAACATTGCACCGTCAATACTGTCCCCCACAAACAGGACTCCACAACCTCGGACTGTATGTTTAACTACGAGAAACTTATATGTTTTATCATATTTTAACAATTAAATATAAATATTCATAACTCCTTAAGAAAAGCAATGTTGCATTTCTGTTGCACTACAGTTGAAATGTGTGGGGAACAATAATCTTGAACATTGAAGTGGAAGTGAAAAACAATTTTCATCAGACTAGAACAAATGGAGTATTAAAAAACCAGTGGTGCGGGCGCTGTACCAGTCTGTCGGGGTGAAGAGAGAGCTGAGTCAAAAAGCAAAGCTCTCGATTTACCGGTCGATCTACGTTCCTAACCTCATCTATGGTCATGAGTTTTGGATCATGACCGAAAGAACAAGATTGCTAAAATGGGTTTCCTCCACAGGGTGGCTGGGCTATCCCTTAGAGATAGGGCGAGGAGCTCGGTCATCCGGGAGGGACTCAAAGTAGACCCGCTACTTCGTCCCACCGGGAAGAGGCCCAGAGGAAGACCCAGAATCAGTTTCAGAATCAGTTTATTTATATGGCGCCAACAGGTGTCGTCTCAAGGCACTTCACAGAAAATTAATTAAAATCAAAGATACATCATAAACAAATCAATTTGAAAAAGTTTCCAATCTAAGGAACCCCAGCAGATTCATGGAGTCATTGACTTGCAGCATTCACTCCTCTGGAATCAGCAGACCAAAACAATGGCTTGTGTTGTCGTTGACTTTACAGCAATCCCTCATACTGAGCATGCATGTACCCAGGACATGCTGGAGGGACTATGTTTCTCGGCTGGTCTGGGAACGCCTTGGGATTCCCCGGATGAGCTGGCCCCATTGGCTGGGGAGAGGGAAGTCTGGGTCTCCCTGCTTAGGCAGTTGCCCCCGCGACCCGATCCCGAATAAGCGGAAGACAATGGATGAATGGATGGATGGACATTTCCAGGAGGGATAGTTTGATGGCTTTAAAACTATACCCCATGTAGAAAATGGCTTGCTTATTATGTCAAATGACTCTTTTAAATCCATAGAGAACCAAGCCAAAGAAGAAAAACTAAAAATTAAAAAGTTATCACATCATTATTTATCACCTAAGATCAACATTTTACCCTAAATTCTGCCCACCATGCTTGGTGGTACTTCCAAAATTAAAAATATCATGTATTTAAAAATCTAACCTGTCATTCTGGCCCTGAAGAACTTTAAGAGACATCTTCATCTCTCGCCTCAGGTCCCCAGATTCAGACACCAGCAACCTTCCTGTGTTGGTTCCAGCAAGAATCCTGTCTTCTGACAACCAAGTGTGACATAGGAAGTTGACGGACTCCACCTTTGCAAAGCTGCTTTGCTGTAGGACCCCTTCAGAGTAGCAATATATCTTGAATACACCGTTGCCACTCACACAGATCTGGATATTGTTGTGAGGACTGAAGCTGATCTGGTAAGACAAAAAAGTAACTGCACATATTATCCCAAGTTTACTTGAGTGGATGAAAAATGTGAATGACTTACCTGTGTTATGGGACAATTGGAGGTGGTTGTCTTCAATGTTGTCAAAATCTTGTTTTTTTCCCAAAGCCAGAAGATCAACATCCACTCCGGAGCACCAGTTTGACCAATAAGGTACTTACAATCAGGTGAAAAAGCCATGCATAAAAACTCTTGAACTAACAAATCCCCTGCACTAAGAACTTTTCTCTTCTTGCCCTGCTCCTGATGCAGGTCAAAGACAGTGATTAAGGCTGTCTCAGCCTTCTCTGACACCGCCAGGTAGCGTCGATTTGGACTTAGGGCCAAAGCACATAGTCCCAGACTTTTCTCTGAACCTGAAAAGAAAAGTACACAAAAATCTTACAGTAACAGAAAGAAATTGATGAATAAAATGCACAAGACGTCTGGCATTCTGTCAGTTGAGACAGCTTCTTGGAGGAGGACATTGGCTTAGAGGCTGCCAGCGACGTTCTACAACTGCTGCCATTAACTCTCTTTTTTCAGTTTCATCTGCATCTATTTTAGTCGTGTCTCTTTTCAAACCCCCAGCCGTTAGTGGCAGACGGCTGCTTGTACTGAGCCAGGTTCTGCTGGAGTTTTTTTCCTGTTAAAGAGGACTTTTTCCTCTCCACTGTCGCTTCATGCATGCTCAGTATGAGGGATTGCTGTAAAGTCAATGCCTTGATAAATCAGATTTGTAATGGCGTAACTATGATTTGTAAAAATTCTCTTGTAAAGTGCCTTGATACGACATCTATTTTAAATTGCCACTGTATAATTAATTGATTTTTGAAACTGATTCTTGAAGACATTTTTTTTCCTAGCTGATAATTTTCCCTGTTTGAAACATACTTTTACAACTTCTTTACAAAGTTGTAACTATTAAATTAGTTTTTTATGATGAAGAATGTTTAGTCTATTGTGACTTGGTTATACCAAGCTCAAATATATTGCGATAAGTGTAGACTAAGAACTATATGAATGCATCAACACAAACATAATGCAGTGAATTTTTAGAAGAGAAAATAGATAACAAATAAACTAAAAGAGAAATGCTAGAAACCAGAATAGATGTTTGAGACTGAACTATATCATCATCCTCCCCCTGCGATCTTTATAAAACAATCTGGAAGGTTGTCCTCAGTCAGTCAGTCAGCCAGTCAGAGGAGAAAATACCACTTCTAGATCAGATCCAGGTAGGGCATTACTAACACCAACTGTTAAGCCACCATTCTAGCTGCACTGGGTCGTGGGAGGAGTGTAATGTAACCCACATTACACTCCTCCCACCGCTGCTTTGTTTGGAAGGAGACAATTATGTTGGACAGATTATTCTGTTACGAACTCAGGATGTGGAAGAAGGACCCAGAATCTAAACAGACACAGCTGAGGATATTTTAAATGAGGATGTATTTAAATGAGGATGTATGATAAAAATCCCAAATGCGTGAAAAAAGACAAAAAGAAAATGGAAATGTGTTTAATGTCCATATGTAGCAAGAAGTCCAGAGGGCAGGGAGAGACAGAAAATCTGAGAAACAGAAACTTGGTCATAAACAGAAAAACAGGACAAGAAATGGTGTTTAAAGCTTTCATTTATCTGGGAGCTACCCAGGGGAGAACAGCTTAGTTATAGGCAGAGGAACACATGGAAATCATGAGCATTGATAAGCGGACATGGTCAGAGCAGGCTGGGCGGAGGGGGCCCTGGAAGAAGGGCCCAAAACAAACAAAGGATGTGGAAGGCATCAGCCACAAGGGAAGTAAGTGAGGTGCCATAATCGTGCATGCGCTTTTTGAATGAAAATATTGTTTTGTTGGTGAGGTGACTTGAGGTAATTTAACCTTGAGTGGTGGAGCCTAGGTTTGGTCTTAAAATACACAGCAGAAGAATTATATCAGCCACCAAAGCCCCAGCAACACACCTGGGATCCTACACTAAAGTCACACAATAGAAAATCAGGGGCAACTACACAGAATTATGGCGACCCTCCATGAAGTAGTGGAAGCCACGGGAGCTGTCTGTGAGGTGTCCTGACTGTGACGGCGTTCTCGGTGCACAGAGGGTAGACCGTCTTAGGGAGCCAAAGATGAGCTTTACCGCCGCGGATTGCTTTCTGGTGAGGGATCATATTGTTCACCATATGGTGACGGTGGCTCTGCAAGGTCTTTAGTCCGGTTTATACTCATCTCAACCTTGCACTGAAGAAACACGAAGATTGGAATCATTGCTCCTCCTTTACAGGGGATACCATGGTGGACTTGGTTGAAACCTCCGGGACGGAGCTGTCAGTACTGTAGCAGTGACTGTGGTGGGAAACGCTGGGAGGAGGCACGGTGTTTGGAGGGACAAGGATAGTAAAGATAAGGTGAAGATGAGGTCTCTGCCGGGTCCATTCTAGTCGGATCCTTCTGTCACAATTTTTGTTGTCGATTCAAGCCACAGGCGGAATCAGTGTGTTTATCGAACTAAGATGATGACAGCAGAACACAGCAAAACATTAAATATAAACACAAGGAGGGTACCGGCGTGAGTTTAAATGCTGGGGGAGAGAGGATCATGGAGAGCGATACTTAGGGGCAACAGGGATTACGAGAGCATCACAAGGCGTGAGAAGAAGCAGCACGAACATGAGGGTGCTTACACAGATGATCTGACACTGAGTGAGTAAAGGAACTGGGGTTGTTTACAAAAAAGGGAGTGGTTGAACAAAGGAGATGGACTGATTACTAAATGGGTGCAGCTGTGTGTAATAATAGGGAAGCAGAATGAAGGAAAGATACAATGTGATAGCATGAAGAACTAAAGACCAAAGTGAAAAAATATAATGACAGCTAAATAAATAAATAAAAAACACAACATTGGTGAGTGCATTTATGAACCCCCTACAAGTCAGTATTTAGTAGGTGTACCTTCGGCTCTAATTACACCGTAAAGTCTGTGTCAATCAAGCTTGTAAATCTGACAATGTATTCCTCCTCCATACGCCCATACTACTGCAGTTCAAGCAGTCTCGATAATCTGTCCTACATTAGACTGAGGTCTGAGCTTTAACCCGGCGATTCCTGCAGAGCAACTACGTGTTCAAACCTCTTTTGTGAAACTAAACTTGTATGTGTCATTATCCATCCATCCATTTTCTGTACACCCTTGTCCCTATTGGGGTTGGGTGGGTCTTCTGGCGCCTATCTCCAGCTTACAACGGGCGAGAGGCAGGGGTACACCCTGGACAGATCGCCAGTCCAATGCAGGGCAACACAGAGACATACAGGACAAACAACCACTCATACACACACTCCCACCTAAGGACAACTTAGAGTGCCCAATCAGCCTAACATGTTTTTGGATTGTGGGAGGAAGCCGAGTACCCGGAGAGAACCCACGCATGCACAGGGAGAACATGCAAAGTCCTTGGAGGAAGAACCAAGACCCAAGGTGGAATTGAACCCAGACCCTTCTTGCTGCAAGGGAACAGTGCTATCCACTGTGAAGCCGTATGTGTCATTATCTTATTGGAAAACGTTCTGTGAAGCCATAGTTCTCTTGCAGATGGAAACAATTGGTTGGCCAGATGTCCCCAGATTTTTCTGCATTCATTTTAGCTTCTTCCTTCACAGGCCTTACAGGGCTGACAGCGAAGAAGCATCCCTACTGTGTGAGCTTAGAGATAAACAAAGACTAAAAGGTGCGATGCAGCACAGTGCAACCAGAAAAAGCCACAACTTAAATCAGCATCACTGATCTCAAACACAACTGTGCAAAAATAACTACAAGCTTAAATTATTCAAATGGGAGGAATATGGCACGTGTAAATCTGCATACATGAGGCTATGTTAAAGACTGAGGAGACTAGTGAGAGGCCACGGAGACACCTATGGGGCTGCCCTGAAAGAGTGACAAGTTTTTTTTTAAGTATAGCAGTCACAGGTAAATATACAATATATAAAAAAGACTTTCCATTAAGCCTTAATGTACTGTCTTAATGATTAAGGACAAACGTATCAGCTATAAATACTGTGCAGTTTTTCTGTGCAAAAAATCAGCATGGATGTAAACACTTATTTGGTTTGCTGGGAGCAGTGATGGTCATAAGGTCAAACAGCTGCTTGGAGGAAGGATCTGTTGTTTGTGCATGTAGGATGCAGCAGTTTGTCACTGAAGGAGCTCTCCAGTTCAGAAACAGCTTGATGCATGGGGTAGGAGATGTTATCCAACAGAGATTTCGTTTTAAACAAAATCCTTCTCTGCCAGCACTTCCCCTGTGTGCAGGGAGCATCCTAGTAAAGAGCTGGCCTTCCTGGTGAGATTATCCAGCAGCCTCATGTTACCTGTAGGTAGTCTGCTGCTTCAACAGACAACACCAGACAAGTTGGGTGATGCCACAAGAGTCAAAGATGGTCTTCAGGACATGTGGTGATCCACTGCAGCTTGGAAGGTGTTTAAAGCACTGGAGAAATCAAAGAACATGATCCTCACAGAGCTTTCAGAGTTCTCAATCAGGTCAATCAGCACTTGGTGTAGAAGGTAGATGATGGCACCATCCACCCTGATGCCGGGCTGGCAAGCAAACTGCAGTGGATTCAATGAAGACCTCACCAGGGGACGAAGGTGTTTAAGGAACCAGCCTCTCAAGGGTCTTCATCAGATGCGACAACAGGGCTATTGACATCACAAAGTATCAAGAAAGCCCCATTTTAAAACAACCGATATGAAAGATTTACTACAATTTTTCAGAAGCCTTGCAGGAAACGTTTATTTAGTTTTACTTGAGTAAAATTCAGCTTTTTGTTTGGCAGACATTAAACACAACACACAATCACCCCCACCACGAAGGACGGTGGTACCAGCATTGTAGTACTGGATATTGATCTTGGTAGCAGACCCTGGATAGATTGTAAACAACAAGATAAAGTGAATGCAGCTACACAAAAATGTTTGAAGAAAAGTTACTCTGATTGGGACGCATTCATGTGTGGGTGTGCTTTTCCTGTAAGTAAACATAATACAGACAATAAGCTTAAGATGTCCAACAAGTTACAATAATGGTACAATACATTCAAACATTGCAAATCCTGTAAATCTAACTAAGGAAAAACACAAAGAAGCTGCTCCAATAGAACGGGAACACTAATAATAACAATTAAAACAGGTGAACCATACAGTGAACAAATAAACCTGCCTCTCTAGCAGTCAGAGTAAATTACTCTTCAACACAGTGGCCACCTTGGTACTTTTGGTCCACACAAGTTACAATATCATAAACATGTTTGAATTTGAATTGGAGAGGTTAACCAAAAAACATTTATATAAAAAATATAAGGAGACAAATATTACTTATACTATTAAACCTCTACTTTGGGTTTTATATATTTCTAAATTTGACTCCAGAAGAGTTTGTGCTTAACCACACAGAACATAAGTACGGTTAATCGTGGTTTGTTCTGGTTTCAGTCTTTCTATTGCACACCAATCACTGTGTGGTTTGGCTACACAATAACCTCTTCTGCCGTCATCTGTTGGGACAGAACCTTAATTGAAATATAAAAATATTACAAAAATATTAAATGATGTTCTTGGGATGACTAAACTATTTCTGAAATTGAACTGAGTTATTTTTGAAAATCCTATGCAAAAATCCCAAGTGTTGGTTTTTGTCAGCTAAGGGTGGGCGTTATCGTGTTTAACATGACATCATAAGGATTTTCATTTATTGTTACAGTGATAAATAAAAATTGCTTGAAAAAGATTAAAACGATTGTCAGATTTTTTTTCCACTATTTGTTGTGTCACAGCATTCATAAATAAAACATATATGATTCCATGCAGACTAGCAGCATCTTTTAAATTGGTATATATTGTGTTTCTTATCATTATTTGCTATCACAATAGAACCATAAACTATTCTTGTACTATTTTTAACCCATCCTTACTTCACACCACAGTCTCTCCATGTTTTTTTCCATTTGTGGAAAATGATCTTACTGGAGATCTCTGGAGCCCCAAAGTCCAGAAATTATTTTGAAATGCTTCCCAGGCATATATTGTTTTTATTTGTTTGTTTGTTGTCGAGATGACGTGCTGCACGTGCTGCCTCCTTCATGTGATTTCTTTATGGGCCTTATTATGGCAAACAGTCATGTTTAATGTGAAATCTGAACTACACCATCCAGCCAGGCTGGCTAACCCTGACCCTACCTGGGAGGAAGCGCTGCCACCTGTGGACGCAGTTATGGAGGACGCAGCTGTTGCCGCTCGGGAACGCCACCGTTTGCTCATCAACAAAACACAGATTGTTCCTCACGTCTTTCCGGAGCCCGAAAATAAAATGGGACTGAGAGAACACGGTGGACATTATGTTTAAATCTACGGACCGAATGTAGAAAATATCAAATTAACAAAGTTAAACTCAGTATTAGCATAATAAACGCACGAGCTGGAAAACCTACAAGTTTGCTTTAGCATTGACGTTGCTAGGCAACGCATTAGATCTCGCGATATCCTGTAAACAACTCTCGCGCTTTTCTCCCAGGGTCTGAGTTTCATTCTTCATTCTTTACATGTGCGGCTCCTTGTTCAGATATTTTAAACTTCAACAACTAAAAAGCTGAACTTTGCTTCAGATTCCAGTTTCCAGTCGGAAAATGGCTAAAGGGCGATTCCGCT
Organism: Orestias chungarensis; assembly: GCA_032876305.1. Lineage (NCBI taxonomy): Eukaryota > Metazoa > Chordata > Actinopteri > Cyprinodontiformes > Cyprinodontidae > Orestias > Orestias chungarensis. The sequence continues at coordinate 226,226 of JAVLVB010000673.1, read as the reverse complement.
TAATTTTCCACTACTTTTTTAATCTCATCTACATAAAACACTATTTAACATAAACACTTCAAACCTGGACTGGATTATTGCATATTAAGATATTACAGAATATTTAAAACCACATTTGAAGGTAGCAAAAACTGAGCGGAATCGCCCTTTAGCCATTTCCCACATTGGAAGCCAATTTTAGCTTTGTTATTTTAACTGCCTTAAATTATTTAGGATTTAATAAAAACACATATTAATCCCTGTTTATGTTAAACTAAAACATTTCAGTTTAGAAGACTGTATTACTAATTATAAGTTCTTTGGTAAAGACAAAAACACCCCAAATATTTTCATAGTTTGTAGGGTTTAATTTCAAATGCATTCAATGAATGCAAAGACTTAATATATACAAAATAGTTTCTTTGGTTTAACTCTAAGAAAGGTCTTAATTATCTCCTCTGATGAGTTTCTTGAATACAAGTCTAAAATGTCAGTGTCATGATCTAAAGCCACTTTATCAGTTTTACTATTTTTAACCAGATAAAAAAATACAGACCTAACTGTTTTCAAATTGCACAGAGGCAGTTGATTCGATTATATTCTTTAGTCATAGGAGTTAGGACTTAGCCGGCATTACACAGGTCACAATTTATGATAAGCATCATAATCTGTGAGTTTATTGTATAGGCCTAATAACTCTTACAGTCTGGACCCACGTAACATAGAATATGAGCCTCAAATACGTAGGATCTGGACCGTGTTTCATGATAATTAGCTCTTATCCACACTATTAGTTGTGCAAAATGAGGTTACAAGGCACACTAGATGCCAGTCTGGTGAAGTAAAAACAAACATTTTCAAAGAAAGAACTACTGGAAATAAGTAAAGTGTTAAATCTTTATTTAAACTATGACTACAACAGCTGTGTCAAGCATCTCCACCCAACCGAACAACGCAGTTAATTAGTTCATACTCAAGTTGGTGACACAACTATTATAGGGACATTATATATAGGGAAATACATATATATATATATATATATATATATATATATATATATATATATATATATATATATATATATATATATATATATATATATATATATATATATTATGAGAGCTGGTCAGTTTTTATGTACCACAATGAGTCTCGGACAGATAACAGTTACATTCTATATGTGTGTAAGTACATTGAATGAAAATTTTCTCAACAAGTAGCTTTATATTATATATACAATCACCGGTCACTTTATTAGGTACACCTAGCACCTGGTTGTTCCCCCTTTGCCTTTATAACTCCTTTAATCCTTGGTGGCGTAGATTCAACAAGGTACTGGAAACATTCCTCAGAGAGTTTGGTCCATATTGACATGTCAGCATCATGCAGTTGCTGTAGATTTGTCTGCTCAACATCCATGATGCCAATCATCCCAAAGCTACTCTATTGGATTGAGTGACTGTGTATCCATCAGAAGATGGAACACTGTGGTCATAAAGGGATGGACATAGTCAGCAACAATACTCAGGTAGGCTGTGGCGTTGCAACAATGCTCAATTGGTACTAAGGGGCCCAAAGAGGGCCAAGAAAATGTCCCCCACATCATTACACCACCACCACCAGCCTTAACCGTTGGTACAAGGCAGGATGGATCCATGCTTTCATGTTGTTGACGCCAAATTCTGATCCTACCATCTGAATGTGGCAGCAGAAATGGAGACTCATCAGACCAGGAAACGTTTTTCATTCTTCTATTGTCCAGTTTCTAATTGTAGCCTCAGTTTCCTGTTCTTAGCTGACAGGAGTTGCGCCCGGTGTGTTCTTCTGCTTCTGTAACTCGTCTGTCTCAAGGTTGGACGTGTTGTGTGTTCAGAGATGCTCTTCTGCATACCTTGGTTGTAATGAGAGGTTATTAGAGTTACTGTTGCCTTTCTTTCAACTCCAACCAGTCAGACCATTCTCCTCTGACCTCTGGCATCAACAAGGGTTTTTCCACTGAACTGCTGCTCACTGGATATTTTCTCTTTTCGGACCATTATCTGTAAACCCTAGAGATGGTTATGGGTGCAAATCCCAGTAGATTTTCTGCACGTCTGGCCACGTTCAAAGTCCCTTAAATCTCCTTTCTTCCTTGTTCTGATGCTCGGTTTGAACTGCAGCAGATTGTCTTGACCTCGTAAACACGACTAAATGTATCGAGCTGCTGCCATGTGATTGGCTGATTAGGGATTTGCTTTAACAGGTAGTTGGATACATACACAGACATACACACACATACATATATATATACATACATATA
>JAVLVB010000673.1:181818-199541 GCA_032876305.1 Orestias chungarensis | reverse complement strand
AATTCCATAAAGTCATTACTGCTAAGAGTTGGAGGAATGGGTGACATAACAGAGTTTTCATTTCTCGTAAGTTTAGCAACTGTATTAAAAAGAAACCTAGGATTGTTCTTATTCTCCTCTATTAGTAAAGTAAAATATGCAGATCTAGCTTGGCGCAGTGTCCTTTTATACAGAAGCACGCTGTTTTTCCAGGATAAAGGATCGGTTTAAACTGACATCTATTCATGTGTTAGTCTGTTTTTTTCCCTGACACTTCACATAAATCTCAGAAGCTCAGCTTTCAACAAAAAGAGTCAACATTTGCTGCATGTTTAAGACGGAGATAGCTCACTTTTGTCAGGGGTGCTCCCAGTGTGACCTGTTGGGGAACAGCGGCCATGTTTGACGTCCTGGCAGCATCTTTGGCTTCGGCTGCTGCTCACACAAGGCTGCTGCTCCTCAGACCTAAAAGATCACGTACAAACCAACCATGTAACAACTCACTTTGTAGAGATGGGCCATGGGGACCTGGCATTGTAATTAGCTATATTTACGGTGATATCGTTTTTTTTTTTTTTTTTAGTCCATAATTCCGTTTTTTCTATTGGTGAGATGAAATTTTGCTTGCTTACATGTTTTTTTATATTTAGTGAAAGTCGGAAATCATAAATAACAGAAATAAAAGCTTGAAACCACCAATCCATAAGTAATTAATACACAAAATTGAATTTATTAAACCGAGTAGCTTTAATAAATCATAAAAAAACATAATTTGTTTAGAAATATTAAACTATTTATTTATTCTGATTATTTCTGCCAGTTTATATTCATTATTAATGCTGTTTGACCAAAATTACACTTCTTTATCAAATAAATAATTTTATAACAGCAGCTAGAATAATAAATAGGATTGGTTTACTAAACAGCACGAAATTATATTATTATTTACATAAATATTGTGATTGGCAACTGATTGTTTAATTAAAATGTAAAAAGAATAGAAAAAGTTAATAATCTCTAGGCATCCATCATTTTATTGGATTTTTCGATCATAAAGATACAAGCGTCATATCTGTGTGTTTACTACGCTGAAACTTTATTTACACGTTCAAAACTGAACAGTTCAGTTTAAACCAATTACCAAAATGATTATATCATATAACAAAACTGTATACTACGGCACTGCATTGAGGCCATGTCATGTCACCTGGATTCTGGGTTTTTTAAACCGTTTTTACAGTAAAGTGGCTCAGAAGCAGAAAAGTGTTGTGAGTGTTGAGCAGTAAAAGCTAATTTTACAAAACACAGCTTTGAATGTTCAGGTAGACAGACACAGATCCAGTTGTTGCCATTACTACTTTCGTGGTGTCATAATCCCTGTGAAGCATTTTGCCCTGAAAAAAACCCCAATGATGCATTCTGGGTGGATCAGTGGTTCTGCAATGCTTTCAGTTTCTAACTTTGCTTAGCCGGCTGAACCTTTTTGTTGGGGGAAAATCCAACAGGGGGCCTTCATAAATCAATGCATAATTGTTTCCAGATGATATGTTGGAGGGGAAACCTAAAAGGTGGAAGAAGGAGCAGATTTTTAGCAGTCCACTTTTAATATGACCAAATATTCATGCCTAGATCCTGTTACCAATGGCAGCCGATACTGAAAGAGAACATTTTACTGCAGTTTTCTTTGTAGTTCAAGTGTTTGAGCTTTAAGAGGCCTGTAGGCAATCAGCCGGAGCGTTGGGGGAGGAGGGCCAGCAGCTGCAGTCACACAAACACAAAGCTTCCTGGTTACTCTGGAGACGCTCAGGAACTACGTTCCTGAAGGCTCTCACATGCAGGTTATATAGTGACTCAACGTCCTTCATACTGTTTGCCACTAAGGCTGCAGTTCCAACACAGAAGTTCTCAGGAACTCCCGATAGCACAATCACACTTTCAATGGAGCATGAAAACTTTTTGTTTTGTCCACTACAAATATTTGAACATAGATCAAGCCCTCTGAAGTAAATCTTGTGGACACTAGGCATGTTTTAAATCTTGTGAATTCTTCATTGACATGTATGTGGTAGTGGGAGTTTATAGAGATACACTTATCTTCTCGTCCTTTCTAGCTTCTCCATATGCAGAAACATATTAAAGGATTAGTAATGATACAAACACAGACTTTATATGATAGAAAAAACATCAAACAAAGGCCAATTCTTCACCTTGTGTTTAAGAATTGAGAGTTTTTCCTTCAGTATTTACCCTCATCTATCTCTTTCCCTTTAACACCGACTTGCGTCATCGTCTCTGCTAATGAAACAAGATTTTAAAGAGGTAACATTTGTTGTAAGTTGCTGCAATACAAATAAAATTGGCTTGCTTGCTGTGTTGCTGATGAAGCTTTCTGTACAACATTTATTCTTCCACTCCGATTTCCATGATTACGAATAAAAAGAGCAGAACCTCTGTCTTCTCTTTCTCCTCCTATCTGTAAGCTTTCATTTCTTCTTCTATTGTTAAATCTTCTTAAGCTGCAGTTATTTCAGCCGTAAACTATCTGTTTTTTCTCCCTCTTGGCTACACCTGGTCTGGTTCTGTTAGCCAAACAGCTTCTTGCTCGGGGACATCGTCTGATGGAGCTGCTTCCAACTCAACGTTTCCACTCCTGCTGTTACGTATTTACAGTTTCCTGTGTTTGTATTTGTGTCGTCACTTCTGGCAGATCATCGATCTTACTGAGCCAGGTTCTGTTTCTGCTGGAGGTTTCTCCCTGTTAAATGTACAGCCTCACATTCTGGTGTTTCTCTGTATTGTGCCTACAATTAATCACAGTCACACAAGAGTGAAATTACTGGCTGGAAAACTGACAGGATTAAAACAGGAAAATAATCCAAATTCTTTGCAAATTTTTCTTACAATATCCTCTTTGGCGTAACTATGTGTTATTAAATCAGACTTCAACTGCATATTATATCCAAAAATGGACCATTTATTGGATACAGATGTATCTAAATTACAGACAAGGAAACATATGAGTCACTATTTTCCTTAATTAAACTTAAGTGAGTTTTGGTAAGAACAAAGTCCCCAACATTTAAATACTCTTGCTGTTCTAATCAATTTAAATCTTATACAAGAATATATTATTTCTCTAGAAAACTCGCCTCTAAAATGAAAACAGCATAGTCATAATCTTATTTGGTACATTTAGTAATTTAATTAACGACCAATGAAACTGGTGCCGTTCAATCAAAAGGCTCCATGATCCAGCCTTTGTCAGATTTGTGGATACCAACACTGATTCCTATTTTAACTTAAAACAGTCAGAATTGTACTTAAATATATAAAATCAGAAAAAGGAATAAACAACATTAAAGCTGCAAGCAGCGATGGGCGGCCCTAGCAGATCCGAGCCACTCTGGGCTTGAAATTGCCGAAGCACATGCACGAGCACCGCCGCCCATACCTCATATTGAATGATCACGGGACTTTCTATTAGCAGAGATGAGTGAATGGCACTTCAAGTGATGTCAACAGTCTCTATATCGCAGACATCCAACTCACTCACGTTACCGCAGTACATATCTCGCTTAGCATTATGAGAAACTAATAACACAAAGTCTACTCAACTCAGTCATGGTGCTAAGCTACATATCCCGCTAAGCATCATGGGAAAGTAATAATACAAAGTCTACTCCCCTTACCTGCTACCATATTCAAGCTTTGGGATTTTAGTCGCTTCTAACCCAAGACTGATCCAATTAAGTAACTGAGATTTCGACCAACGGCTCTGAGCCAATCTCTACTCAGAAACGAGGTTGTTGATTTTGGGACTGTGAATATATTTCCAAACCAAAAACTGTTGAAAAAACAGTTGTTATGGCACACAATGACATAACAATACTGTGGAATTATTCTTCAACATGACAAAAATGAGAATCATCACAGAAGTTGAGAGCACACTTGTTTTTACCCAAGTTTAACCCATTTAATATTGTTTTTAAATACATTTTTTCTGTAGATATTTGGAATAATTCTTCAATAGCTCCCAAGTCATTTGAACAAGTTAATAAAAATGAGCCCTACATTGTTGTTGTAGACGGCAACGATGAGGTATCATGTTGTTGAATGTCATGAAACACAGGTTTAACCCTGCATGAGTTACAGAGTAATATGTAGTAAAGTAACATCAAAACAAAGCTTTCTTCCTGTTTAAAGGGGGGGGGGGGCTTAGTGACGCCAGCATAGTCGATGTGAATGTGATTAGAGCAGCTCAATTATGAAATACAAAGTTTCATTTAGCCGTGACCTTGATCGTGGAAGTTATTCCACCTTGATGCTTTATGGCAATGGGTCAGATTTAGAAGCTTAGCCACGCCCAGCTTTTCATCACTTTTGCCTTTCAAAGCCTCAAGACTGTGCAGAGCCACTGTGAAGTCTCCACGTTCACAGGTGTCGGAGAACTTCGTTCAGACACAACGTGTGTAAAAGAGAGAAAATGGCGGCTTAGGTCCAAAATGGCTGACTTCTTGTGGGATGTGGACCAGGGCTCCAAGAGAGTTTTTCGTAGATCCTGAGAAAACACACAATTGCGCCAAATTTCATGGTTGTTTGTCAAATCATGGCTTGGGTCTGTTATTAAAAATATTTCTAGGGGGCGCTGTGGACGCATTGTGTCACGTCCATCAAATATTGGACTGCACACCTGTTGGGGGCTGGATAAGAATTGATCCGAGTGAGTTTGGTGCATCTGGGCTCCAAAGTGTGGAATTTAGAGCCAAGCGTATGGTAACGGCGTGAAGTCTGACTTGGCCACGCCGTGCACTGAAAACTGTTGGTACTTTGAAGCAAGTTAGACCAACATGTTATGTGTCTTTTCCTCCAAGACCATTTTGATTAGGTGAAGTGGGCCAGAGATGTAGCTCTCCAAGTAAAAAAAGCGACTTTCTGTTATGAGGGGGCGGGGCTTATATTACGTCATCATATGACCACATAGGATCGTCAAGCATTCAACATGGATGACTCATACCAACTTTGGTGCAAATTGAGCTTTTTATGTGAAAGTTATAGCTGCTGGAAATTCATCCCGAATACCCAAACTTTGAGACCTGGGCCCCCCCCTATAACATTCTCAAAAACTAAAGATTTTAAGATTAAAAGATAACTTTTAATCCCCAATGCCTTATGGGCATAGTGACCAAGTTTGAAGCTGATAGCTATCTGTAGGAGGAGTTTGTTAAAGTTCAACATACATAAAAACTGAAAAACGGCCAATTTCGACCCTTTGACCAAAAATGGCGAACTTTCTGTTGGATTTAGGACATACCTCCAAGAGACTTTTTTTCTGGTTTTAGGGGCATCTACCTATATACAGAGTTTCAGCTCTGTAGGACTTACGAGTTGGTCTATCTCACGTTAGAGGGCGCTGTGGAGTGGTTTGGCCACGCAAATGTTTGATTCCATTAAAATACTAAAATTTGAGGTGGGGGACAACTTTTGGTGAGGTTTGGTGAGTTTCGTATATATTTAGGCCTCAAATTAGCGAAACGGGATGCATTACATTTACATTCACATTTATACATTTAGCAGATGCTTTTATGCAAAGTGACTTACAAAAAGAGGGTTTACCATTGAACTACGACACAATTTACCTGCAATATGCTGGGAGAGGATTTAACATTAATGATGACACTCATTTACAGCATTTAGGTAAACACAGAAGGCCCATGTACCATACACTGAGTGCTAACTAATATCAGGGGGGGGGTAATAAGTGCTTTTAGATCTTTCAGGGCAATAGATACTCTGGGAAGAGCTGGGTCTTCAAGGATTTCTTGAAGGTGGAAAGAGAATCTGATGCTCTAATGCACGTAAGGTCATTCCACCAGCGAGGAATTGCAAATGAGAAGAGTTTAGATTGACCTGCACAGGGCTTTGGTCGCGTTAGTTGGCACTCCTTGGAGGAACGGAGCGGGCAGACAGTGACGTAAGGCTTTAGGAGGGTGTTGAGGTAGATGGGCGCTTATTCATCAAACACTCTGTATGCCAGCATTAGTGATTTGAATTTGATGCGTGCAGCTGAGGGGAGCCAATGGAGTTCAGTGTAAAGGAATCAAGGAAGGAATCAAGGAATCAAGGAATCTTTATTTGTCATCACATCACATGTGGTACATGAGGTGGGACGAAAATTCTAATCCCCCGGTCCAGTTTTCACCCTGATATCAATTTTAAATAATGTAATAAAATATAGGAATATAATAACTATGCGAGAAATAGGATTTGAGCTACACAAAACCTACAATATGGACACAGAATAACACAATATGGGACTTTGGACATAGCAGCATTGAGGATCGGAATGCAAATATATAATACATTATAAATTCTAAACAACTATACGAGAAATGTGATTTGCCTCCACAAGAATATACAATATTGATCCAGAATCTACAATATAGTACTTCGGACATAGCAGCAATCAAAAGTCGGAGTGCAAGTGACATAATAATTGACATTTTAAAGGGACATTCTAAAGTGAACATTAAAGTGATCCATTTCAGCGACATTTTAAAGTGACATTTTGAGGTATGATAGTAAAGTGAACAGTGCCGGTTAAATGAGAAAGAGTTTTTCAGTTCTGGTTGTCATTGCGTGTGTTTGAGAGTCTCACAGCTTCAGGAATGAAGCTGTTTCTCAGCGGTGTGACATGCGATTGGTTTGGCAGGTTGAAAACCAAGCGAGCTGCAGCATTCTGGATCATCTGTAGCGGTCTCACATCACAGGCTGAAAGACCTGTTAGGACGGCGTTGCAGTAGTCAAGGCGGGAAATGACCAAGGTCTGAACTAGGAGCTGTGTCGCATGTTGAGTTAGATATGGCATAATATTCCTGATGTTGAATAGAGAGAAGTGACACGATCGAGCGACAGAGGCAACCTGATCCGCAAAGGTCAGCTGATCATCGATCATGACGCCCAGGTTTCTTATAACCTCAGTGGGTGCCACAGATAGGGACTCAAACCTGATGCTGATGTTGTGGTGAATACTTTCCTTGCCTGGGATAACAAGCAGTTAAGTTTTGGAGGTTCAGTTGGAGGTGGTGATCTTTATCCATGCAGATATGTCAGAAAGACAGGCTAAGATTCACGTCGGTACCGAGAGGTCGTCTGGAGGAAAGGACAGATAGAGCTGGGTATCATCTGCATAGCAGTGATAGGAGAAGCCATGCGAATGGATGATTGGGGCCAGCGAAGTAGTGTACATGGCAAAGAGGAGGGGGCCCAACACTGAGCCTTGGGGCACCCCTGTGGTGGGGTGGTGTCACGTCGATGTTTGGCCTAGCCATGTCACCTTGAAGGATCGTCCGGTGAGGTAGGAATCAAACCAGGAGTGTGCACTGCCCTCAATGCCCATGTCTGCCAGCTTGGTAAGTAGGATGCTGTGGTTTACAGTATCAAATGCAGCTGAGAGGTTCAGTAGGATGAGAACTGATGATTGGCCTGTCGCTTTGGCTTCTTTTAAGGATTCCGTTACTGACTGGGAGTTCCGTTTCCGTGGAGTGACCGATCTTAAAGCCTGATTGGTTAGAATCAAGTAGGTCATGTTGGGAGAGGAATTTCGTCACCTGCTTTGAAACAGCTCTTTCGATGATTTTATATAGGAAAGGGAGGAGGGAGACTGGTTGGTAGTTCTCCACTTGGGTGGGGGCTAGGGAGGGTTTTTTGAGTAAGGGCTTGTTTGAAGGCGGTGTGGAATGATCCGGTAGATAGTGAATAATTGATCACTTGACTGGCTGCTGTCACAACGGTTGGAGCTGTGGCTTGCAGGAGTGTGGTGGGAATAGGATCCAGAGGGTAAGATGTAGGGCGGCTGCCTGTGAGAAGCTTTGATACCTCATCTTCGGTGGGAGGGGTGAATGAAGAAAAGGAAGCAGTTGGTTCAGCGGCGCTCAGAAGAAGGACCAGTGAGGAAGGTTGAGCTATGGTCTGTGTAGATGGGTCTGAGAAGTGACCACTGATCGCTGCCACTGTGTCGGTGAAGACGTTGGCAAAGGAATCTGCCGTGAGGTTGGTTGCAGGAGAAGGAGGTGGTGGGTTTAACAGAGATTTGAAGGTAGAAAATAGCTTCCAGGTGTCACTAGCGCTGTGGATCTTGCCATTAAAGAACTCCTTATTTGCAGTGGTGACGCTTGAGGAGAAGGATGAGAGCAGCATTTGGAAGTGTGACAGATCAGATTCAGTGGGCACAAGCGGTCTAAGCAGGAACTCAGTGTTGAGCAGAGGGACTCTGTGGCATAATTTACCTCCAGAGAAGAGAAAGTGCTACTGGGTGGAAGAGCCGAGGTTACAACTGCAGAGAAGTGGGCAGGAGACAAGTTACGCAGATTGCTTCGAAAGGAGACAGTGGGAGGATGTGCAGTGGTTAGTTGATGGAAACAAGCATCAAGCTGAATAAAGTGGTGGTCTGAGCGGTGTAGAGGAGTAACTTTAAGTGAGTTGGTCATGCAGTGTCTGCTTAAAACAAGATCAAGTACTTTACCGGCCCTGTGAGTTGGGGGGCTGCTTACCCACTGGAGAGCAAACAAGTGAGTTAGCGAGAACAAATCTGCGGCATCTTGAGTGTCAAAGTGAATGTTCATATCACCAAGGACAAGCAGAGGACGGTCATGCTCAGTGATGGAGGAGAGCAGGGTGACTTCTTCTAGGAAGTCGCCCATTTGACCCGGAGAACGATATACAACAACCACATACATTTTAACAGGTGCTGTCGTCAGGGCGGATTGGTATTCAAAGGAGTTGTACGAGGCTCCTGATCTGAAATGGGTATATTTCCATTTGTAGGATATCAGTAGCCCCACACCACCTCCTGTTTTGCCAGGCCGGGGTGTGTGAGAGAATGTGTAGTTGGTGGAGAGTGCAGTCGGTGTGGCGCTGTTTTCAGGTTTGATCCAAGTTTCTGTGAGGGCAAGGATGTCCAGTGAGAGATGGTTTACATAGGCAGATATAAAGTCTGCCCTGTTCACCGCTGACTGACAGTTCCATAGACCTAGAGAGAATATATTGGTTTTGGATGACGATGTGTGGTTTAGTGAGCGGAGATTTCTGAGGTTCCGTTTCCGTTTGTGAAAGTAGAACCGCCTGCGCCTGCCAGAGATAGGGTGGTGACACATTGCGAACAGAGAAGGTAGACCCTGTTCCGTGGCCCTGTTCGTTGGACACGCTTCGGTAGACACGCATGTCTTTACCCAAGAACGTCTTCACACGACGAAGGCTGAACACAAAGGCTGACACTTTGCTGACGCTTCAGTGTATTCCCCTATTTTGTTATGCACAACCACATGCAGCTGTTCTGAGTGATTGAATGACCGGGCTAAGACCACACCCTGGGAGGCAGATAGAAACCAAGGCCTGAGGGGAGTGGTCAGAAACACTTCCCTAGACAATGGATCCTTAATTGACCTAGTTCTCACCTCCTGAAGAGCTTTCAGGTGAGAGTTACAGTCAAAACAGGAGATCCACAATGTGGAGGAAGATTCATAATAATAATAATAAATAAAACAAACCTATCATATACAATAGGCTTTGCAGCGCTTAGCTGCTCAGGCCTAATAAAAGATCCTGCAGCAAATGTAACGGCTGCTTTCTGTATCTAAACGTGTCTTAATAGAAGAGAGGCGATAAGAAAGGAAACCATAAGAACTTTGGTTGGCAGTTTTCCAGAATGTGTGTTGAGAGAACAGCAAACATGAATTAGGTGCTTTGGTCAGACGAGACCAAAACTGAACATTGTGGCCTAAATGAAGCTTTGTATCCAGGAACTAGTGCTGCACATTCCTCCAAACACGCTACCGTCACTGTCAGACATGGTGGCGGCAGCATTATGACGGGGGGTGCTTCCAGTGATAATGACCACGTCCACCCTCCACAGATATAAGGTTTTTGGTCTGAACACTTTAGAGCATGGTGAAGTTGTACATTTATCAGAAGTGTTAGGTAACGATGTGACACCGGGATGGTCCTGGCTCATGGCCTGAAAACAGCGCACCTATCATGGTGTCCTTATCCTTGTTCTTTGGATTCACACACTATTTCCCTAACATTCCCTAATATTCCTATGCCTTGTTGTTAAACTCGTAACATTGGAGCACATATAGTGGTAATGGAAGTAGCAGCATGATGGTTTCTCTACATGTTGTATTTATTATTATTTTCTGCTTTTCTTTGGTTTGACTCTAGTGACAGCAGAAAGCTTCCCTCACACTTTTCTGCCTAATGAATCAACAGGGAATGATAAAATCAGCTCTAAGTCAGCTCTAAACAGAAGGAACCTTGGTGCAAAGCACTATTGCTAAATATGGACCTAGAGTTAAGGATTTCTGAAAATGAGCTATGTTAATGATTGTGGAGCTACAGACAGAGACAAACAGCTGGAACATGAACAATTTTAGGACACATTCAGTGTCCAGATCATTTTAATTGATAATTAAGTGCACCAATGGAGTATCTATTCAGAAAGGGACCACTTCTGTCATCTTATGGATTGTATGCAATTTATCAGTGATGTATTTGTTTAGGAAAACAACAATCTTACTATTGATGGAGTCATAAGATGGTCTTGTTGATCCATAATTAAACTATATACAACTGAGTCAGACATTCTGGATCTTTCCTACCTTGGACAAGTCCAGATCTGAGCATACAACTGCTGCTATAAACTCTTTTTTTTCAGTTTCCTCTGCATCTAATCTAGTTTTCTGTCTCTTCAAACCCCCAGTCGGTCGTGGCAGATGGCTGCTTGTACTGAGCCTGGTTCTGCTGGAGGTTTCTTCCTGTTAAAGGGGAGGTTTTCCTCTCCATTGTCGCTACATGCATGCTCAGTATGAGGGATTGCTGTAAAGTCAATGCCAACACAAGCCATTGTTTCTGTCTGCTGATTCCAGAGGAGTGAATGCTGCAAGTCAATGACTACATGAATCTGCTGTGGTTCTTTAGACTGGAAACTTTTTCAAATTGATTTGTTTATGATTTTTTTAAAATAAATTTAATTGATTTTCGTGTAAAATGCCTTTGAGACGACACCTGTTGTAAATTGGCGCTAAATAAATAAACTGATTCTTGATCTGTCCAACACATTAAAATGGCGACAAGGTTAGAGTACGTACGTCCAACAGTAAGAGTAGCTCTGAAGGTTTTGACTCAAACTAAAAGGTGAAGATGGGTAAACTGAGACCAAGCAAGTGTTCGGCTCTCAGTTTAAATGGTCAAGGGGGTTGGTTGCTAAGATCCATATATAAAGATGCCTCTGTGGTTTTGTTCATTTGATGGCAGAATGAAAGAAGCGAGCAGAGATTGATGAGAACCGTCAGTTGTTATGGTTCCCAGTCAATAGGCTTCTTTGTTGCTTTTGTGGTGCGGAATTATTTGCCATCAAATCATCAATGAAAGATTAGTAAAAACCCTCTGGAATCCTGTCTGAATAGTTAAGCTGCTTTTGGCTCATAGGACAAAACCTATGGTTGGTAAATTAGTTATTTCAAAGAACCTAACAGTGGGTTGTGGCATCGTCTTTGATTTGTGTCTGTCGCTGTCTGGCGGTGTAACAACAGCTTAATGTGAACATTACAAGTATTTAAAGACATCTGCCAGTCAAAAAAACAGAGTTGCAGACACTGATTATATGGTTCAAAAAGGAGCGGCTGAATGAGAGATAAACACTGAAGCAAAAGCTTCTTACTTTAACGTTCAATTAAACCTTGAACAGTTTCTAAACAGTAGCAGAGCCAGAACGGCCGGCCACACATGAAGCTCACTCAATAAAGTCCAGGAAAACAGGCCTGAAAATAGAAAACGGAACCACATCAGAGCTCCAAACAGCAGGGCAGCACTAAACAATGTCATTTTATTCTGCTTTAAAAGGATTTACAATTCCTTTTGGTCCCATCTTGTGGTGAAATATCCTGCAGAAGCAGCTCAACTTTGTTTTTAACAAAGCTAACATATGAGGAATCTCCCTGTATCAAAACCACTGTGCACGTTTTCATCATCACAGCTTTTCTACCTGAACAGCTTGACCTGAATCCTCCGTTACACGTCTAGTGGCACCAAAGGTACAACAGCTGATGTTAAGGTTAGAGCACAGATGTAAATAAGCTGGTTATGCGGCAGAAACATTTAAGGCTCTTGAACCATTTAAAAAATATATGAAATAGTGCAAAATGTGTTTAGATGTAGGACAGAGTTTAATTTTTCTCTGAAAGGCTTCTTAGATCGTCCAAACACACATGATGTTGTTTGTAACTGACATGCCTGTGCTTTTTTACCTGAGGTAAAGGAGCTCAGACTCCAGCTGAAGAACGTGCCTCTGCAGTGCTGGAACATGACTGGCCATTGCTTCTAGTTCCTTCACCTTCCCCAGGCCATTTAGCAGAGCCTTCCTGGCCTCCTCTAGCCTCCTTCTCATCCTCAGCTGCTCCCTCTTCAGAGCCTTGTTGGTATCTTCCAGAGCAGCGATGTTCTCTCTCCAGCTCCACAGTTCCTGCTCCAGTCTCTGATTACGCAGATGGGTCTCCTCCACCTGCTGTTCTCTGGAGCAACGCAGAAACTCGATCTCATTTAGGATTTCCTGCAAGCTCTTAAGGTTCTTCTTAGAGCTCTTATTGAACTTGGTGCTGGCCACATGTCTACACTGGGAAACAAAACATCCTTCTTCTGCTTTGTGTTTGGAGAGACTTTTCCAAAGTCCAACCTACAAAATGTAAAGAGAACCGATTAAGATAATCTTTTCAACTAAATACAACTTCACTAAACAGTCTTTCAGTAACGACACCACTGAACCACTAAACCTAACAGAGAGAACAGCTAAATATGGAGCTTCCTCCTCCCCAGTGTCACAAAATGCAGTTAAAAGTCTACAGTTGGTCCAAAATGCTGCAGCAAGAGTTCTGATGAAGCTTAAAAAAATAGATCATATCTCCCCTATTTTAGCTTCCCTTCATTGGCTCCCTGTCAAACTTGGAATAGATTTTAAGATTCTTCTTTTGACATATAAAGCCCTCGCTAATAAAGCTCCATCGTATATCAGAGATCTGATTACTCCTTATGTCCCTAACAGAGCACTTCGCTCTCAGACTGCAGGTTTACTGGTGGTTCCTAGAATCTCTAAAAGCACAATGGGAGGCAGATCTTTCAGTTATCAGGCTCCTCTCCTGCACCCTTTTTAGAGTCAGGCGCTTTAAATGAATATCCCCACTTCTGATCTTCTCTGTTACAATATTTGTCAGTATCAACCAGAACAATTCAGCAGCAGCTGTCGATTTCCATGCTAGTTTCGTCTCACTTGAGTTAACAGCAACAATAAATCCATCCGCCATGATCACTTTAGTGTCTTCCGCCCTGTTTGTCACTACGTCACATTTGATTGTTCCTGTAGTTACTGACATGGCGCCGAGGCAGCCGACAAAAAAGTTCTCCTGCTTTTTTATTAAATTAAACCGAGCCGCTCTCTCAGTTTCATCCACTGTTGAAAATACGGGAAGCGCATCTGGAGAAGACAGGAAGTGGGGATGCTTGACTCGTGTTTGAAGCATCTGACCCTAAAAAGTGACCCTAAAAATGTAAAAACGCGTCCAACTTCAAGCGTTAGACGACTTTTGGATAAAAGCTTCTGCTAAATCCAGAAAAGATTTGCTGAACTGAAAGTGGGGCCACGCTTCGATTGGACGAAAAAGGCCTGTCCGTGATTGGCTGGCGGCGTGGCTTATTTAAATGTGTGGGCGTGGCTTATGTGCATGTGGGGCGTGGCTTATTTACACGTGGGGGCGTGGCTAAATAAAGATAGAGACGTGGCTCAGTTACACATGGAGGTCCATTAACAACTATTACTCATGTTGAGATGTGGTTTATGTAAATATGTTAATGTGGCTTGTTACACATGGAAGTGTGTTTCATTAACATATTAACATATGTTAGTGAGGCTAATTAACATGTTAAGGGGGTCATTAACAGATGGAGCTTCATACCTACTAGCAGCAGCAGAGACACCGAGCTAGTTCCCTGAACTCTCTTAAAAAGATTGTCACAAACTTGCCTCCATATCAGACACAAGTGTGAGGACGCTCTCACCTGCAGCGCCACACAGCGGGCGTCGCTGCTCTGCAGAGCGGCTCTCATGTCCTCCACCAGCTCTCTGAGACTCTCATTCTCATCCTCCAGCCTGCTGATCCGGTCCTCCGCCTCCTCCAGAGCCACCACCTCCTCGTAGCACTCCCGGCTACAGGAGCCGGGGCAGCCGGGCGGCTCGGCCGGAGCCGGCGTCCCCCGCCGCTTCAGGGGGCTCCGCAGGCGGATCTGAGTCTCGATGTGCTCGCCGTCCTTGGCCGCCAGCGGCCGGCCGTTGTCGTACTCGCACCCCGCCTCGGTGCTGAAGTGGCCGCACAGTCTGGCATGGAAGTCTCGGAAGGTGAGCGCGGCTGGGCGGGAGTCCTCCGGCTCCGAGTCCCGGCTCAGTCCCAGGACTTCGCACAGGATGTTGAAGTCTTCCGCGGGGATTGCCCCGTGTCCCTGGTGGTCCAGGTGGTGGAAGATCTCCTGCAGGTACTGGTCCAGTCCGGTGGCCAGGACGATGATCTCGTTCTCCACCCCCCGGTCCAGACCGTAGTGATAAGCCAGCGTGCTGACGATCCACTGCGTCCGGCGCGCCGGGCGGCTGTACGGGTCAGAGGAGTCGCTGGCGTCCATGTTTCCCACCGAGCAGCAGGTCCGCAAACGCAGCAGCCTGGAGGTTTCTGGTCCTGGTTCCTCCTGGAGATGAAGCCCCGCCCACTCCTGGAAGTGATAACTACACTGAAACAGATTTGATCAGAGATGTTAAATACCAACACATAAACTTTATGTGTTTAGGAAACTGATATTGATAAATGTCCTGCTGACTGCAAATAAAATCTGAAGTAGATCAAATAAATTGATTTATGACATGTAATGTCACAGACTACCAGATTACCAAAGTGCTGTTGCATTAATAACAAACTGAATCTCATTTATGACTAAACTTCCATAATGAACAACTGTTTCTGAAATTTAGAAAAGAAAATAACAGAAAAACAAACAGCCAGTCATCCCAGCGATGGTCTCATTTATTTAAATAACACTAGACTGCAGTTGATTACTGGTGTCTAACCAGGTAGAAATGTATTTTTATTTTTTAGATTTTTCCATTAAATTATCAAAATTTCATTCTTAACTTGGTATGTATTATCAGTTTAATTTGCTTTTCTAATATTTAGACGTAATGACATTAAAATGAAATAACAATAAATAACAGAATCAAAAACTACACTGTCAAGGTCAGGCAACGATTGAGAAACCCTGAGAATTGCTCTATGCTCACAGAGCATCAACTAAGGAGGAGCAGACACTTCCCTCTGCTTGGACACTGATTTCCTAAAATGCAGAATTTCTCCCCACGAAGCCGACTGACCACTCCTGTCCTGAGTCCTGTCCTGAGTCAGCTCCATCTGTTTCTCCTTGCATTCATCCTCTCTGCCTTTTTCCTGGTAGGAGTCTGAAGATGGGCCTTCTGCAGGTGTTTGGTTTTGCCCTGATAGGTGCTTTGTTGCTTTAACTCTGGCCTACATGCAGCAGAGGAAGGTGACAGATGAAAAGACAGACGCAAGCAGTTCAGTTTGTGTTTTGGATCCTAATAACGGGTGAGTAATAAATTGAGTTTTGGCATAATCTGGACTGTGAGTGGAACAACATGGCTAGTTGTAGTGGGGGGTATTCAGAAGATGAAAATATGGAAACAGGATGGTCTATGGTAGAAAATAGAAGAGGGGGAGGAGGAAAAGATAAGGTTTACAGGGGACTAAATGCTGGTAAAGGATCTCTTGAAGATGAGGAAGAAAGAGTTGAAATAAAAAAGAAAGTAATGATGGAAGACTTTAAAGTTTTTTTAAAGTTTAAGGATGGACAGAATATGATTGGGGTAAGTCCTATCAGTTTGTCAAATGGATTAAAGAAAGTTATTTGAGATGTAGAACTAGCTAAGGTTTTAAGGGATGGGAGCCTTCTTCTTATTTGTAAGAATGCTGAGAAAAAGATTAAGGCATTAAAACTACAAGTGGTTTGTAAAAAAGAAGTATTGGAAAGAAAGGCAGTGGGGGGAGAAAGAGGAGTAAAAGGGGTGATTTCAGGGATCCTTGTTGGAGAAAACTTGGAAGACCTAAAGAAAATAATAAAAGGAGGAGAGATTACAGGCATCAAACGATTACAGGTTTTTAGGAATGGGGAGAAAATGGACAGCACATCTGTACTACTGGATTTCAAAGATAAAATTCTGCCCGACAAGGTAATGATCGGTTACATGAGCTTTAATGTAAGAGCTTATATTCCACCACCTCTCAGATGTTATAAATGCCAAAGATATGAACAAACTGTGAATGTTTGTAAAGGGAAACAGAGATGTAGTAGATGTGGAGGTGAACACCCTTATGGTGAATGTGAGAATAATCCACTTAAATGTTGTAACTGTGGAGGAAATCATACTGCAGCATATGCAGGGTCCATGGTAAGAAAAGAAGCAGTTGAAATTCAAAAAGTTAAAACTGATGAGAAAATCACTTATGCTGAAGCAGTGAAAGAGGTGAAAAGTATTGGAAATGATCCAAAAACAATGTATGATAGGAAAAAAGGGACAGATAATAATCAGTGTAAAGTCACGTTAGAAAAACTGATTCCTTTTCTGGCATATATCATTAACTGCTCAGAACAAGCAAGAACTAAAACTGAAAAAATAAAAATTATAATAAAGGCAGCTACAACATTTTTTTTGTGTCAAACATCTGTCATGGGAAAAAATTCATGATGAACTTAGACATGGAGAAGGATCATATGAAAATGAGGTGTCTCTAATTGCTACATCATTCGAATACTAGGAGGGAACACTCGAAGTTTAATAGCTAATGGAATTTAAAGGCTTTCTAAACAATTTAAATACAAAACCAGACATAATATGTATTCAAGAAACATGGCTTAAGTCATCATTGCAATTTAGTATTCATGGTTACTCAGTTTTACGTCAACATAGAATAAATGGGAATGGAGGAGGATGTGTCATATTTATTAATGAAAACCTAACATTTATTCAGCTTTCATATAATAACAGACCTAGAACTTATTGCTGTAGAAATTTTGACAATGGAAATATCAAAATAATAAATTATTACAATCCATGTAAACAATTAGATAAATTAAAACTTGAAACAATCCTAAAACACTGGAGAGGGAAAATAATTTGGTGTGAGGACTTTAATGCACATAGTACTTTATGGCCTTGGTATCCCAAGCTTTTGCGGATAGTTGCAGCTGGAGGGTATGTAAAGAAAGTATAATAGGAAGTGATCATAACCCAATTTTGTTAAGTTAGGAATAGATATAGAAGAAGACCAGGTAGAAATTGAGGGGAAACAGAAATTTGGGGAAGCAAGTTGTGATAAATTTAAAATAATAAATGAGATTAATGTGATAAATGTAGATATAAATAAATCTATAAATGAATTAAATTTAGAAATTAGTAATAGCATTATTAATGCAGTAAAAATAGCCATTCAAGAATCAAGAATCAGTTTATTTATATAGGGCCAATTTACAACAGATGTCGTCTCAAGGCACTTGACAGAAAATCATTTAAAATCAAAAAATCAAATACATCATAAACAAATCAATTTAAAAAGTTTTCCAATCTAAGGAACCCCAGGAGATTCATG
>JAVLVB010000673.1:165970-181718 GCA_032876305.1 Orestias chungarensis | reverse complement strand
GCATGCATGTAGCGACAGTGGAGAGGAAAAACTCCCCTTTAACAGGAAGAAACCTCCAGCAGAACCAGGCTCAGTACAAGCAGCCATCTGCCACGACCGACTGGGGGTTTGAAAAGACAGAAAGCTAAATTAGAAGCACAGGATACTGAAATAAAAGAGTTTATAGCAGCAGTTGTAGAACGTCACTGGAAGCATCTCACCCCATGTTCTCATCCAAGAAGCTGTCTCAGCTAACAGAACGCCAGCCCAGGTGTGGCTACTATGGAGAGAAGAACACTAAGAGAAAACAAAAGGTTAACAAGGTTGAAATAACGGTAACTAAGTAGATTGGACAAAGGAAGAAAGTAGCAGAGAGAGAAGTGGTCAGATTGTCCTCCTGCAGTCTAAGCCTATGGCAGCAAAACTTAAATAACTTAACCCTATAGAGTGAGACATGAAGAACGTGGAACAAAGGAGAACCCTCTGTCAAGACTGAGTTCCTCCCCAATCGGATTAGGCTGTATTCTCTACCACTTCCTAACTATTAACTTTACCAAACAGGAAGATTTTAAGCCTAGATTTGAAACTAGACAGGGTGTCTGCCTCACGGACTAAAGCTGGAAGCTGGTTCCACAGGAGAGGAGCCTGATAACTGAAAGATCTGCCTCCCATTGTGCTTTTAGAGATTCTAGGAACCACCAGTAAACCTGCAGTCTGAGAGCGAAGTGCTCTGTTAGGGACATAAGGAGTAATCAGATCTCTAATGTATGATGAGCTTTATTAGTGAGGGCTTTATATGTCAAAAGAAGAATCTTAAAATCTATTCTAAGTTTGACAGGGAGTCAATGAAGGGAAGCTAAAATTGGGGAGATATGATCTCTCTTTTTAAGTTTCATCAGAACTGTTGCTGCAGCATTTTGGACCAACTGTAGACTTTTAATTGCATTTTGTGAACTTCCTGCTGATAAAGAGTTAAAATAGTCCAGCCTTGAAGTAACAAATGCATGGACTAGCTTTTCAGCATCTATCCTAGAGAGAATATTTCTAATTTTTGCTATATTCCTAAAATGAAAGAAGGAAATCTTACAGACCTGTTTTATATGAGACTTGAAAGACATTTCCTTTTCAAAAATAACACCAAGGTTCTTTACATTGTCACCAGACCAACCTGAATCTATCCAGGTCAAGTGGCTTACTAAGCAATTTCTTTTTTAGAGGTTCTGGTCCAAAGACAACAGAACCCTGTGGTACTCCACAGGTAACCTTACAATGCGGAGAAGATTTGTCATTTAGATGAACAAACTGGGATCTATCAGACAAATACGATTTAAACCAGCCTAGTGCTGTTCCCTTGATCCCCACAGTGTGTTCGAGCCTTTCAATGAGGACATTGTATAAGCAAAAGGGAGGTTAAAAATATTAGTCAAATGTATATTAAGAAGAAATGGCACGTACAGTGGGATAGAGGAACCAATTCAAGATTTTATTGTAGCATCCCAAAAAAAGTTGGGGAATTCAGGAAATGTAAGAGGAGTAAAGAAGAAGAGGAAACTATATATAGATTAAGGTTTGGACAAGGTTTAAACCATACTAATTAATAAACATAGTACTGGTTTATGTAGTTATTGTGGAAAATTAGACATAGAACATATTTTTTTAGAGTTTAGGAAGTATGTTCAGGAAAGGGAGGTGATAATTAGAGAATTGAGTAGGAATAAGAATAAATTAGATATTAGGGATTTGCTTCAAAGATCGTCTGGGGATGTAGTTTTTAATAGTATTTTTAGTTTTCTAAGGAGAACAGATAAAGTGGGAAGATTATAGTGATTTAACATCTGATCCATACTCCAGTCTGGAAGGTGGCGGTAATGCACCTCTACGTTGTTTGCCAACCGCCATTAAACAAAAGAAGAAGGAGATTTTTTTATTTTATTTTTAACAGTCTGAAGTTTGTCTCTGCACGATAAATAAATAGCCATTTTTATTTCTGCAATTAAAAAATGTAAAATCTGACACGTTTGCTTGTTGGCTTTGTTAAAACGCAGTCCATTAATAAAAAAAGAACTGGTAAAAACACTCATCAATAAACTAAAAAATGTCACCAGTCTCCTACAATCAATAAAAGCATGAAAAACACTCTCAGCCAAACCACAGAAAGGACACTCATTTAAAACCCCTGGACTAATAACCGATAAAAACGAGTTTGTAGCAATGGCGCCATGTAGGATCCTCCATTGGAGATCACCAGTCCGTTTTTTCTGTGAGTTCTTGCTGGATAATAGTGGACCACTGTCTCTCGTGAAGCCGGCGCTCCGGGTCAAATCAGGGATCGGGTCAGTCGGGTCCGGTAAAGCTCTCTTTCACGGAACAGCTGCAGGAGACTCCTCTCCCCAGCCGTCAGTCTCTCTTTCACCAGGCCCAGGAAGCGCTGCACCAGTCTGGCAGAAGAAGAAGAAGAACCAGCAGCAGAGGGAGGCATCTTCCCTCTCCCTCCTAGAAACCTCATTTGGTTTGGTTTGTATCTTATGGTTGGGTTTTGTTTGCATTTACTTATTTCTGATTAGTTATGAGTTTTGCACTAATCTATTTTGTTTTCTCATTTCAGGTATTTTCCTTCTTCAGGTTTAGTTTTTTTGTATAATTTAATAAATTCAATTTTCATTTAATGAAAAAATCCTTGTGTAGAGCTACGTAGAGCTTTTGTCATTAAACCGACCACAGAAAACACTTTACACTTAAGCCACATTCACCACTGATAAATGCAATGGTGGGCAACTTTGGATTAATTTGCTTTGCCCAGGGACACATTGACATGTGTCAGGGGACAGCTGGAATTGAAACTGCAACCTGCCTGTTTGCAAGACAACTTCTCCACCCTCTGTGCAATCGACACCCCGACTGTAGAGTTCAGCTGCTTAGACAAAGCCACTGTCATTTAAAGCTGGCAGCTCCGTCAGGACAGCATGAGGCCGAGAACCAGATGCACTTCAAACCAATCATCAAGAGTCTTTTAGAGGCTTCCATGAAGATTTGAAGCAAATCTTGACAAAGATTTAATTGGATGTGAAATTTTAGAATCCGCTACTTCAGACCTGAGTCTAACCAGTGGCAAGGACAATTACTTAAGCTTATTAATTATTCAAATGGAAAAAGATGTCTGTCTATAGATGTAGAAATCTGCGAGAAACCTATGGCAGAAAACACGGGGCTGCACCTGCAGAGAAGGGTAAGGATAAAACAAGTTTTATCCTCAACTTTAAAACTTTGGACCACTTTGAGTTAATCTGCAACATAAAACTAAAAGTGAAATAAATTCATACTTGAGGCTATAATACAATCAAATTGTAAAAAGTGAATAGAGTAATTTTTTTTATAGTTACTACAAATAACTGGTTTATTTTTTAATGGCTTTAAAGAGGCCAAACATTCAGTAGATGAAACATTCCACAGACTTTAATAAAGTGCTCATTATCTTGTAAAACATTATTTACACAAAAGTGGAGCAGAAAAAGAATAGCTTCAGTTTAATGTGGTGTAGTGAAACTTCCTTTAAACTTTCTCATTAAAATGGTGCTTATAAATTTTGGGATTCTCAAATGTTCATGTTTCTTTAATTAGTAGACGCTTTTATCCAAACCTACTTACAGAGTAGAAAATGTTAAATTTATCATCAATCTGACCATAAACTATCTAGAAGAAACTCCCTAGTCAGAGTCAGTGACATTGAAGAGTACACAGAGAGAGTAGTAGAGGGGGTATAGAGGTCTGAGTAAGGATAGGATAGGAGATGCTCTTTGGAGAGGTGGATCTACACGAGGTTCTAGAAGACAGAATCAAATATGTGATCACTCTTTAGAAATGTTGGTAAAGCAACATATAATAAATCCAAACATTTGCAGTGAAGGAGGTTTGATAGTGTTTTAAAGCCCTACCCTCGGTGTTAGCAGTTAAAGCTCATCTGGTAAAAACTGACTGCTGGTTCTCCTGCTAAAGCTTTGCTTTATCTCATTAAAACATGAAGTTGTGGAGTTTTTTATCACGCTGAATTCAGAGGTGTGTCTCCAAATACTGAACACTTTCCTACGATTGTGTGGGCTGGGCTAAAGACTTCTTAACATATTTCCATGGAAGCTCCAGATGTTGTAATATGGTCAGTTTGAATAAAGTAACCCACTCGTATGTAAAACTGAAAACAGAACTAATGTCAAGTAATTCTCTTGTCACGCCCCACTCGTAAGTCATGACGAAAATGGGAGACAGACGAGCAGAACCAAACAATCATTTATTTTATCCAGAAAATGCTCTGGGAGAACTGCACAGCCAGTCAGATGGAAGCGAAGGCCCACGCTGCCTGTTCCGGTCTGGTCGGGAGGCCAATCAAAACAGCCCCCGTGACGGACTGGAAGTCAGTATATATCAGCCAGCTGGTGCATTCAATTAACATCCCATTAACCTGCTTCCTGAAAAGAACAAAAGAACAAACAAATAGTTGACTAGAGACACTACTGGACAGGAGGGGACACACTCTAATGCTGTAATTTTTACTCTTTGTGTTTGTCTCAGCACAAAACAACCATATTCATCTTCAACTGATCATCTCTGTAAACAGGATAAAGCTCTAAGTTCTTGGAGTGAAGTGTGCACTCTCATTTCTCACTTTATGCTCTTCAGCAGGAAACACTCCAACAAACTCAAGAGGCAACTTCCTGATGGCATCAGCAACCCTGCAGGAAGCAGCCCTGACCCACACTTCATGTGGCACATTCTCCTAAAGAATGGCATTGAATGGCCCGGATATTAAAATAAAGAGGAAATGACTGTTTAATACTTTCAGGTAGTATATATATTTGTGCCTTAAATTTACACATAACTTTTGCAAAGACTATGTGTCTGTCTCTGTTAGAAGTAATGTGGCTTTAATAGTTTGAATAATTCTTTGTGTGTAACTAACCAAGTCCAAATGAGTGTATCTGTGATGTTGGTTTACAAACCGAAAGAAAGGGTCACATGACATATGAAGAACGAGGAGCAGAAGAACTGACAGCAATGTGAGCGGCACCACAACTCCTGATGAAGCTCCTTCAGGAAGAAACACCGACCAGTTCTGCCAATCAGGGGAAGGATTGCAGAACTCAGCAGCTGGAATTGAGGCAGACATCAGAGAAAAAATTAAAGCAACTGTGCTTTTAATCAATGAAGTTTTCTTACATCCACTCACACATTATCACACAAAGTTATACATACTTTGTGGTTAGCATGGGTTAGTGCCTTAACTGGAAAAAAAACAAGTGCCAGCACTCCCTTAGATATCATACTGATGACATACCGACATAAACATGGGTAATATTATTATGTACATCTGTTGATCCATAAATCTATAACCAAGCTAGCCAAATTTAAAATGTCATGGAGCCACTTTTACTAATTCAAGCCTTTTGGTGTTAATGCGGACATGAAAAATAACCAAAAATGTAGTTATGAAAATAAATCTTAAAAACGTAAATACGTGAGAAGTCCCTTTTAGATATAAGATTTTAATATGGTTTAGGTCTGATTGTCCCTGTCAAATTGAAACTTTGCATATGTACTATTAAAATAGCGTGCACACATCCATTTTCTCTCTCTCTCACACCATATATTTCATATATTGCTTTTTATTTTCTTCACTGGTTATGTCTCAATAGGCATACCTATGGCAGCCAGAAACCGCAGTGATGCTGAACAGGACAAGAAGCTGGGGCGCAGATAGAGGGTGTGTCAGGGGGGTTTTGACACACCCAGATTTAAATGCCCTTCGATCCGTCCCCCTCACTTTATTTAAAAAAATAAATAAAAGTCTGCTTCTTTTCTTTTGTTAAGGCAAACTTCACGGGAAAATCAAAAGATTAATTAACAATTTTAATTTATTGCATGTTAGTGCATGATTTGCAAAAACTCAGTTGCTGATCTGGGCAGTAGTGATTATAGATGAAGCGTCATGAAGCATTTCGACACAGCAAAACTGTGTTGATACTGTGTCGACACTGTGTCACTGAATACTGACACCTGCTGGACATTAAAAATCCCTACAGGCAACGTAGACAGACTGATTTGATGAGCCAGTGTAAACAATAACATTTAACTCATTTTATGTTATTGTATATATTTTACATTGTATTATTTCATATCTTAAGTTAAATTGAAAATATGTGATATTCTTAGATGAAGTCAATAAATATGTGAACATGAACCATAAAGGGAAAATTTAATTGAATGTGTTTGAAATGAGGATGATTATGGACTGAGGTTTTTCTTTACAAATTTTTATTAAATAAAATAAGTTTTTCCAACGTTTTGAAATTTAGTCTGTTACGCTTTTTTGACTAAGAGTCAATTTCAGCTGAATTTGGATTCAGATAGATCAAGTAGAAACTGAATGAAAGAACGAAATGAAAACAATTCTCTTATTTTCCGATGTAAGATCAAAATGGTACCACACTGCGGAAAGCTTTCGTTTGCCTCGAGGCTCCATTGATTATGCTGTACCGAAAAAGATCCACAATGCATCCCGTTGGCAGATTCTGTTCTTCTAAACACAGATTGGTGCCTCAGTGTCATTTCAAAACAGTTGCTGTATCGGTCACGTGACTTGCTGAAATCAATACGTGCACCGACACAGGTTTTGGTCTATGGGCTTGAAACATGCAGCGACGCATCCGGAGCCATCACTTCTGGATAGGTCGTCGTTGCCATGGTTACCCAGAACGAGTACTACAGGCATCAATGGGACAGCTCCAAGCTCCCCAAAACCTACCAACACAACATCATGATGAGGCCAGCCAAACCTAACAGACAGAAAACTATTGCATCCTTCTTTCTAAAAGCAACTGTAAGTAAACTGTGTCTTAAGTTATCATATCACCTTGAAATTGTTTTGGTAGTCTATTCAAAGTTAGGTCGCCGTGGAAGTAAAATCGTATCATAGAGGAATAGAGGTGCCAATTTCACAAGGGAGGGGGGAATCAACCTTTAATTATTTATTTATTATCCATTAAATCGGGCATTGCAACCTTCTGGAGTTGTTGGGGGTGTTTTAGAAATGTTTACTTGAATCTGTGATTATGCCAAACCTAATGTTTTAAAATTTTACAGTTTGAATTCTGAGAAAAACAAGTGGGGGAGGGGATGCGGATTGCTGGTGGCACCTTCGTCCCCCCAGTTGTAAAAACCTATCTGCGCCCCTGACAAGAAGCCATACACAGTACATTAAAATCCAATACAAAACAGTTTTCCTGTACTTTCTTTTAACCTAGGTAATTTTTTCTATTTAAGTTAAATTTGATAGTATTGTTCTATTTTTGTTTTGTTTGAGGTACTCAATACTGTTTCAAAAGTTTAAGTTCTTTATTTTCCTGTTTTGCACGTTTTTCGTTCTCAGATCAAACAGAATGTTTTATAATTTAAACAAAACTTAAACAATATTGGATTTAAAGACGAAAAATGAAATAAATCTTCCCTGGGTTTATGTCCAGCTCGGCTCCTTGCTCTTCGTTCTCTTCTCAGCACAGGTCCTGTGAGATGAGTGTGTCATGTTAATTGTTATTTGATACTCTGTAACCCTGGCAAAACAATTTCCTCCAGGATCACTAAAGTCTATCTTATCTTATCTTATCTTATCCACTTCTTCTTCTCTGGATCCTTGTATCACCAAGCAGAACAACCCAGTTGGCTTTAACCAGTCACACGGGTTATGCGGCAGCTTCAGCTATGCAGCAACTTACTCACACTAATCATTTTAGTTGCTTGACAACAAAAAGAAACAGTTTTATACTTTTTCAAATGAAATTAAATTCACGTGCTCATATTTAGTGAGGACTAACCAGGGTTAGATTAACCTTCTCCCACACTAGACCCTCAATTCAAAGGTTCACTAAGTCTGACCTTTAGACCTTTAGGTGAACTGGACAGTAAGAGTGGTCCTGATGAAAGTGACTTTTATATCTTGTACAAATGCAGCGCCATGCACCAAGTGACTGGGGCTGACACATGATGCATTTCATCACGTAATGAAGCTTCTGCTTATACACTACTCACAACAAGTTCGGGATATTTGGCTGTCGGGTTGAATTTCAGGATGAGCCCAAAATGCATTGAAACCTTAACAGGTGACCTTAATGTGAGCTTCTCTAAGCTTTTGAATGCACCTGTCCAACTATTAAATGTTTCAGTATTTTTGCACATGTTGCTGTTCTCTAACCAGGAGCTTAACGGCAAAAGTCCCAACAGGTGTTTGATCCTGGAATCCACCAATAAATGTCCTGGTTCAATTAGAGCAGTCCTAATCAGGCTGTTAACATGACATCATGAGACCAAGACGACACCTAACAGTGGATCAACAGTACCTGCCATTGCAATGCTTCAAACAGGACGTTCTCAGCCGGACGTGGCCACTGAGCTCAGAGTGTCACAGAGTGTCATCAGCAGGTTAACAGAGAGACTGGAAGAGTCACAGAAAGGCGTAGAAGTGGATGTCCTTTGGCCACATCCCATGCTGATGACCGCTACATTGTGAACAATGCCCTGAGAAACCGGATGATGAATGCCACTCAACTCCAGGCACGTTTAAGGGAGGTGAGAGGCACCCAAGTGTCACGTCAGACCATTCTAAACCGTTTACATCAGCGTGGTCTGCGTGCTAGAAGACCTGCAAGGGTACCTGACCACACCAGAAGGCGTCGTCGTCTTGCATGGGCCAGGGAGCATTTACGCTGGACGAGGGACCAGTGGGCCTCAGTGCTGTTCTTTGATGAAAGTCGAGTCATGTTGAGCAGAAATGATGGCCGCCAACGATGTTGGAGACGTCAAGGAGAGCGCTATGCATCAGCCACTGTTGTCAGCAGACGAGCTTTTGGTGGTTGGGGTGTCACAGTGTGGGCAGGTGTGTCAAGTCTGTCTAGAACTGCCCTACACTTGGTGAATGGTACAGTGACAAGCCCATACTACCTGAATAACGTCATTAATCCAGTGATTGTTTCCCTACATGAACAACACAGGCCTAATTTCATCTTCATGGATGACAATGCTCCAGCTCATTGGGGTCGCATCATCAGGGAACGGCTGTTGGAGACTGGTGTACCTCAAATGGAGTGGCCTGCACTTTCTCCAGACCTGAATCCCATTGAAAACCTGTGGGATCAACTGAGTCGCCGTGTAGAGGCTCGAAACTCTGCACCCCAAAACCTCAACGACCTGAGGGCTGCCCTTCAAGAAGACTGGGATGCCCTGCCTAAGCATTCTAGATCCTAGAATAAGTCGACTTGTGAACAGCAGGAGACGTCGTTGTCAAGCTGTAATTGATGCTCGAGGGCACATGACCAGTTATTGAGGCGTTGACATGTTTGGTTGTGGTGTACACACCATTGTTTTTAAACTTTTGTTCCAAAAAATTGTTTGAGATGAGGAAATCAACAGTGCATCCTTCTACTTAAATGTCCTACTTTAGTGATATGATATCACTGTAGCGGGAACTTTTTACATTTTTACAAACTTCAGCCGAAAGCCAAATATCCCTAACTTTTTGAGAGTAGTATATGTCTGTGCTCTAAACCTTCTTTCAGTCTGGGTCACAAAGGTGTATAATCATGGGAAAAAATATTGGCTGTACAGATAGAGATAACTCCAGTACAAAAAGGAGCAGCACTAATAACCGCAGGCCGGAGATAAATATCATGCAAAATCTATTCACAAGTTAATAGGAGCTTTGAAAGGAGTGGACTGAGGCTGGAGTCAGTGCATCAAGAGTCACTAAACATAAAACAAAGAGGCACAAACGTCCCATATCTGCTGCTTTCCTGAACCAGAGTCATTGTCAGAGGCAACAAAGAGAAAAAAGGAACTGGACCCCTTCTCATGGTCCACTAGCCTGTTTTTGATTAAAGTAAACACCGCTGTTTACTTCTTCTGATGAAAGTAAATACCTAATTTCAGTTGGAAATCAAGGTTCGGGAGGAACGACCAGCCAGTTGACCTGAGGGCATCTCATATTGTGGTCTTAAACATCTTCATACTTTTCAAAAATGACATTTTTGCTTAAAAAAGTTTTTTAATTTAATTTAATCTTCTGAATTCATTGATTTTTCGGGTTTCTTTGCCTGTAAGACATGAAACAATTAGTTCTAGTTCTTAAACTGACTGGTATAAAGTATTAATCTATTTTTAACTCCTATATGGTTTCTGCTGTTTTTTTTTTTAAAGGAATTTCTAGAGGTAGATTCAAATGTTTTTGGAAGTTTTTGTTAATGTTTTACACTGAAATAGAACAGCAGTATCAACTCAGTTATGAAAATCTGTTTTAAATGTTTTTTTATTTTCATAAAAAGAATGAAACATTTTTTTTTTCACTAGAACTACATTTACATTTTACACCGTTAAAGTAGTTTGTGTTTGGAAGTCTAAGCAAGTGACGTTACTCTGAAAAGACAGGATCTATTTTTAGCTTCAGCAATGAGAGTCAGACTGACGGAGAAGAAAATGAAACCAAGACCAACTGAGTTACTGTAGAATAATCAATTGTCTGTTTCAACTTTCTTGTCTTTAATAATCGTAGCTCTGCTGGCTGCTAGACACAAACATGTCAGTATCTGTTGAGGAAGAGTTCAGTGTTTCATAATCTAAATGGTCCGAGGAAGAATTTTCCTTGGACAGGTGAAATAATAATAAAAAAATTATTAATGCTAAACTTATCTATATTTGCATGTTGTTTAAATAAATTCTTCAGTTAATGAGTTTTGAGTTGTTGTTTTTTTGTTTCTTTAGTGGATTAAAATCATTTAAAAGATAATCAAAGTTTTATGTATATAGTGAGAGGTGAGTACAAAAGTAAATTGGAAATTAAAAAGTTTGTTCATCTTCATTTCTTTAACCCGTCCTGGAAAATGAGTAACTATACATATAAACATTAGTCATACGTACAATCAGAGGCACTCGAGATTTTACAGTTTGCTTTTTTATTCTATCTTGTCAACATTGACACAGTACTTGTTTTACATTCATAGGGACATTTTAGTAATAAAATAATAGTCCTGCCTTCCTTTTGACTTCAGGCAGAGAGAAGAAGAAGATCTATCTTTGTGTAAAAATCATGGGAGTAGGAATGTACCTGGAGACATCGGTAACAGCTAAACCTACTTCAAATAACATTTTTTTGATCTGTTTTTCCTAACTCCCAATAAAATATGCTTTTCATTTACAAAATATTCTACTTCATAAACTTAAGCGTGACTATTCTTTTCACCCTCAACATACTATATTGTGCATAGTGCATGAAGTGGAACACAGGAACTCAATGGAGTGACAGGATTGGCCAACATGGCAGAAGTCAACAAGAAGCAGAAATAAATCAAGGTGATGCGTCGTCATACATGCTGCAGTAAATACGACAGATCAGAGGCATCAGTGGCAATAAAGCATCCCACATGAAATCTGTTGGGCTGCTGGGATTTGGTCTGTAATCCGTGGATTACAGTTTAGCTAAAACCTCTCGGTCAAAATTTAAGTGCTTAATTCGTATTTATCATCTAATCATGCAATGTCGGTTTCAGGGGTTACATTTCCTTTTTATAGAAACAAATTCTTTTGCTTAAAATTTGCATAACGACACAGATTATTATTGAAATGAAAAAATCTAAATAGAAAATTGTGTTTGTGTAAATGGAAGAAATTAGACTGCAGATTTATCTTGTAAAGTTTGTATTTAGAGATAAAAGCTGAAAATGTCAACGCTCACCTTTGTGTCCTTGCTGTAGGACATGACCTTTAGCCTATGCTGACCTCTGGTCAACCAACAGCTGAACGAACAATCCTCAAATTTAAAAACATTTAAGTTAGCAATTGAAAGTAGGTAAAAAACTGACCCAAGCAATCATAACCTTATGTACCAAACTAAAGCGTGATGAATTGTGCACTGACTATTGCATCAGACATCACAAACCTGCCCAACATGTGTTATAAAATATTTCAATTATCGTCAATTATCTTTATTTTTTTTATTAATCCTTGTTACTGTTTTTGAACCCTAGTTAAAACGGCCAGCTTGCTGAGAATGGTACGCTTAGGATATAAATTGTAGAAGGACTTTACAATGATCTACTCAAACTGATCAAACAGCTGGAATTGAACCTGCCTACTCCACAAGCTGTTCCAGACACCAAAAGAAAAGCAAAAAACTGTATGGCAATAAGTGAATACTGCATGAATACAGTATCCCTCAGTAAAACAAGGATCTAATAGTTTTATGCTCTGCTTGTCAAAGTAGATGAGAGGATGGATGAAACTAAATACAGGAGGATCCTAGAAGAAGGCAAGATAGATGCAGGAAAACGGATTTTCAGACACTGTTCTTCCACCTTGGCTGAGGCTGTGAGTAAAAAGTTCCCGTCTGTAGAGACTATATAAAGCTGGTAGAAACATCTTCACTTCTCAACACAACTACACTCTACTTTATTTATGTGTAAATACAAAAGTCTAAATAAAACACATCGCCTCTTCTAGATTCCTGAGGTCCCGTTTCTTTTTATTCAACCCCTGATTGGTTATCGTGACCCTGGTGATGGATTATCTATATTTCATAGCAGTGATGACTTATGATATATAATCTATGGAAATCAGGAAAAACATGTTTTTTATGAAGATAAAAGTAAACTATAAGTGACCTTCAGTTCTGTTCGAGTATCCTCTAGCTACTCAGGTGTTTTGGGACCGTTTGTTTCTGTTCTCTGTGCAGAAGTTCATCACATCCAGATCCACGTGGATACTAACTTCACTAAAACACTTAGCGGGATATTAAAGAAAACCCTGGACAAACAAAAAGACACAACAAAACATTTAAAAATACATTCAACAAATATTAGTAGATAAAATAAATAAAAGAAGAAAAACAACATATTTCACATAAAAATCACCAAGTTCATCTACTGATGTTCATCACTTTGAATGAAAAGTGCTTTAGCTGCTTCAGCTTTACATGCGCCATCCTTACCGTAGACGCGAGCAGCCCTTCCACATTATGTCTGCTGGGTTATTGATATAGAACTACTATTTTTAGTCAGAAAAAATACAGTTGCAGTCATAAACACATTAAAGAGTGACTCATGTGGCTTAAAGGGAAGAGTCAGGCGGTCACTCGTGAACCTTTTACACACACTTCCTTAGTATCCCAGTCACTCGTATCAAAAACATAATGCAGAAAAGATCAAACTCCTGATTTGTTTTGCTTTTGGACGTTACCAAATAAAAGCAGAGCTGTTTTCAGTCAGTACTGAAAGACAGAGCTATCAGTGGCTCACTATGGCTACATGTCCCAAAGCATGTAGCCGACCTGACGAAACTCCAGGCAATGTGTGAACAGTTTAACTGAATCCTTACATCCACGTTTTGATTCCTGTGTCCTAACTAACACGGCTTCCTAACTATGGCCTCTTATGAGCCGGTATACTGACAGTTACACTGATTCCATTAGTATTTGAAAGAGTAAATTGAATATCATTATTTTATAAAATATTAAGCACATTTTAGCTGCTACCTTAATAAATGCCATCAGTAGTTGGCACAATTATACCTGCTACCAAAGACATGAAAGTGAACTGTGAGCTACTGCTACAATAAATAATCAGCTACACTTGTGGCTGTGCTCATGACACAATACAGTTGCTTAACTGTTTAGGACTTTTGCTAAATATATAGATGAAAATAAAGTTTGTTCATTTTGATTAACTAGAGACAAAGTGTCCGTGTCTGTTGCTCCTGAACCAGTCAGACGGGATATGAAACAAGAATAATGAACTAAGACCAGGCGGAAGTCTGGCTTCAGATCTGTAAGTGGAGATACACACTGAGACGATCTAACTGGGTGGGAATCTTTAAGGAAACAGTTTGCCGTCAGTCATTCAAACCACTGTACTGATGCTGCTGTGCTTGAGCTTGGAGCTGCTGGGAACCGTAGACGTGGTGGGCTGCCCACTGTGGATCTGGGTGGAATGAGCAGAGTGACTCCCGTGGCTGCAGGGCGGCTGTGAGTTGTGACATGTGGGTGGATGGTATTGGTGTGGTGGTTGCTGAAGGTGGGGTGGTGGCTGGTAGTGATGGTGGTGGTGGTAAGGTGGGGGATTCTGTATAATGGGCCAAAACTGAGGGTGCGGAGGATGTACAGGAACAGAAGGATCTGCCTCCGCTCGGGCCGTCTGATGCAGGATTGTTGGGTTCAGGGTGTGGGAAAGGAGGGTAGGGCTGGGGGATTTAAGCCGCCTGCTGCCAAACAGAGATCCCAGCAAGGAGGAGGAGCTAGGCATGGACTGTGTACTGTGACGAGACGGGCAGTCTTGGCGTGAAGGGGTTCTGGGCTGCATGTGAGGACTGCTGATGATGGAGCCCTGGAAGAAAGAAAACAACCTTTAGACGTAAAAACATGAAGGAAACAGAAAAAAGGAAGGCTTGATTAATTACAACATTTTGGTTTAAAGGAAGCTTCTTCAGCCTAAACAGTTTACTATTGCCACAGTGTTTTAACTTTGGTCAAATGTTGTCATTTCTATTTCTCACAAAATGTGGAAATATGATCAACAGACATTAAAGAATGTGATGAAAAGTCTTCTAAGTCTATTAAGAATGTATTCATTACTCTGCTTATAGTTCTTTTTGTCAGGTTGAGTCATTCTGTGCCGTTTCCTAGGTGGCCACGGGGGTCGCTGTTGCGGGGCTCCAGGATGGAGTCCCGCGGTTCCCAGGTGTCTCGGGTTGGCACTGATGAGCAGAGCAGTATAAGAGGAGTGTGGATCAACTACTCGGCGCCTGAGTGTTGCCAATTATCGGTAACCCTCAACCTCAGTGCCAAAAGAGTCGATTAGACTATCTTCCTAGCGTTGCTACGTCTGTCTCCCATGACAGCAGCATTTCCTTGTGTTAGAGCTGATTCCTGTGTACTTCCTAGATTCTCCGCGTTCCTAGCCTGTGTCCATACTGCCTCCACTAAATACCCCTTGTCTTCTTTCTCAGGTTCATTCAGTCATTACTCACCCAACTCCGGAGAAAACATATCCCGCCTGCTCACAGGTATTTCCACTCCTCTTCACTCTGCTCGATCTGCCTTCCCCAGCATACCCCGTCAGCTGGATCTGACCCCCGGACCACACCATACTCTGGACTCAACCGGACATTCCCCTGGCGACACCTCCACTACGAACAAAGTAAGACCGTTCTTATTCATCACTTCTGTTAATCAAGTATTCACCAAACCTGTCCTCGCTCTCAGAGGTATCCCGGTCTTCCACGTCGAGCCTCCCGTTCACTTCCGCCACTCAGTCCCGCTCGCACTTTTCCCCCGTGATCATCACCGCAGACTCACCGCTGGATCCAACCCCTCTCCGTGTCACTACTCACTTTCAATAAACACCATAAACGTATCTTCTGAGTGTCTCTGCCTTTGTGGGTCGGGAAAACCTAAAACCCGACATGACAGAACACTCAGGCCAAATAGACCCACAAGAGGCTCTCAGAAGAACCTTATCCGAACAGACCAACATGTTGCACTCTCACGACTCCGTCCTCCGCTCCCTCACCGAACAACAAGCAAACACAAATCAGACCCTGGATCAGATCACATTCCTACTCCAGGGTCTGAGTACCAAGACCTCTGAGAGTCGCCCTCCACCATACGAGGGCGCCACTGTTCCTCTTCCTCCCTCACCGCCACCTCGACACCGGGAGTTTCCGGTTCCGGGTCATCGAGGAGTTCCGC
>JAVLVB010000673.1:82034-98355 GCA_032876305.1 Orestias chungarensis | reverse complement strand
AAATAGCCTGATGCAGAGGTAGAGCTCAGACCCGATCTCGGCTCTCCATCCTGACAGGCTGAAACTCTTATCTTTCGCAAGAGGTTTTTTTGGACTGAGCGATTGTGAGTTTATATCTTTTATTTGAACATTGTGAGAACCTGAATACGCTGTCCTGAGATCAACCAACCTGGGGAAGTCAAGGAGGACTTCAACAATTGCCTGGCTACACTTTCAATTAAAAGTCACCAGGCCAGCAGTTGAACTTCAAAAAGGCCCCGTGATGAGACTTCAATTAAAATTAGATGAGGCTTATTGTTGTATCACATGGGCTCTTCTTTTACTTTGAATATTTAAGTTAAATGCTACATATTTACCTTGGGCTCCCCTCTGTAGACTTCTTTGCATATCTGTGCTTAAAATACTGAATATTTCATCATTAAGTAGCTAATTGAAAACATGTTTGCATATATATTTGAGGTAATAATGTGTTGCAAATCAGTGAAATGAGAATACAACCCAAAATACATAATTTACCAAATATTTACAAGAGTAGTTAAGTTGCTCGACATAAACATGGAACCAGATTGGTTGTATTACACCAAGTATCAAGATAGCAATGAATGGCATAGAAGGGCCCACACCTCTATTTTGGAATTAATCACTAACAGATAATCTGACAAATTAACTACACAGACCTGGTGACGGACCTCAGATGCTTAAACATCACACACCTGCATGTTGTTATGACCTCAGACATCAGGACAACATTCCTGTAATGTATTTACACAAACCAGGCAGAAAACCACTGGATGGTTTCAAAGAGAAACTTAATCTATTACATACAAAAAATGATTAAAAAATGATTAACTGGGCCCAAAAACAGAGGTCAACAAAGCAGACTTCAACTCAGGCAGTAACACAAAGAACTCAAACACAAACCGACTTCCAAACAAGACCTGAGGAAAACGTAAATAGTGGCTGATCAGAGCACTGCTGACACACATAGGGGGCTAAGTAATTAAAACAAATTAATTTACAGATTAAACCTAACACAAATAAATCAAGGCTAGAACACTAAATACTTTTTAGACATGACAAAACTTTCCAAAACAAGAATGTATCAAATGAAAAGAAAAACTAATTTCTCCTCTCTTTTCAAACCATTAGTGTGACCCAATGTGGAGGGTAAATTGACCATATAGGGAGGAGAGTACTGCTCTGTGTGGCTCTCTAGCAGCAGCTCTAGAAGAAACTGGCAACTCAAAGATTAGTTTTTAAAAGATTAAAAAAACAGGACAAAAGGAGAGGAACCAGAATAGTCTTTGCTCAAGAGAAGAGCTTAAATATAAACAGTTAAATACTTGAACAATTCTTAACTGACAACCGTTTATTAAAAAAAAACAGCAAAGTAAATTAGTGCTTTAAAATGTATCTAGAAAAATAATCAGGCATAAAATAAATCCACTAAATGTTTTCAAAGTAAGTTAAATTAAGCTAAGCTAACAACTAGCAGCAGCTAAGTTCCTGCTAACAAGCTAAGTCAGCACTGTATTACTAGAAGTTACACAACCAGGAAGATAAAGACTGGATCAGAACCTTTACGTTCACCCAGCAAGAAAAAATAGACTAACGTTGTGGGTCGTACCAGTTTCCCCCAGGTGATCCACAGCAGCCCCAGAGGCCACATGGACTCTAGGGGTGTAGCGTCGGCCACTCCGGTTTCACTGCTGGCGTGTCTGCTGGTGGCTTTAGGTTACTACCTCTACCGGCACAAGATGGACGCCGTCCTCTTCCACTATTCCAAGACGTTCTGAACTGTTTGGGTTGAAGGTTTATGACCCTGAAGTTTAACATCTAGAATCTCCAGAATTATTCCCAAACGTTTAATTGACCTGCAATGAAAATGTCCCACTGAACCTGGACGGTTCTGGACCCTCGCATTCATCCCAACGTTCTGATTAATTCTCTGTACACATCTCTACATCCTTCTGGATGAGCAGAGATGAGATGTTGGACCAGCGGTTCTGACCCTGATGCTGTTGTGTCCTATAGAACGAGGATGAAGGTGCCGCTCCAGGTGGACCAACCAAACTGCCGATGTTCTCCATTCACAAACCTCTGTACTCAAGAGCGTTCGCTGAGCCGCTCGGTGTGAGTCATGGTTCTGGATGTACCAGTCCGGGTCAGATGAAACCCAGAAATGAAGATTATACTTAACTGATCAGAACCAGGCCTGTATCTGTGACAACTGAACACATAAAAGCATAATATTACCTCTTTGATCTTTTTACACACGACAACAGTCCAGCATCAGAACCAACAGAACCTTCTGGAACTGGACCAGCAGAACCAGGTAACTGGACTGTTCTAAATGTTTTGGTTAGATCCCAGCAGAGTCATGTTAGACTGGCCTAGTCAAAGTCCAGACCTGAAAAGCACAGAGAATCTACGGGAAAAGGGAAATTTGCGGGATTGACAGCGGCAACAGAGAGAGAGACAGAGACAGTCATAGTAAGTTTTGAGATTTCAGTGATTTGTGATATTTAGTGTATTTTTAGTGTTTAGTTAGTGTGTAGTCTTCAAGTTTAGTGTCTTGTGTTAGAGTTTGGTTGGTGTTATGAGATAAATCAATGAAGTGATCGATGAATGTGGACCGGGCAGTGGAGCTCTTTTCCAGCTGGAGCAGCTGAGGAAGACATGGCAGAGCAAGAGTCGGAGCCAGAGAGCCCTGACTTTGACTTACAAGGGCACGATCCTTAGTTTTTATTGGAGGAGGATAGACAGGAGCCTCAGACGAGTCAGAGATCTGCCCAGAGGACAGGACGGCGAGACACGCCACCAGGTCGCGATCTCCGCTGGCTCAGGCACCAGAGCCAAGCATAAACTCTGAGCCCTGGAAAACAGAGGAGGATGCTGACACAGACCTAGCAGGTTCCAGCTTTAGAGAACACCAGGAGACTATTTCTATTTGCAATCATTTCTATTTTCATACTAAATTTTTAAATTGGTTTGCTAAACATATTTGTGAGACATTACATTGTTTTGTAAATAGCTGTACAAAAAAATGCCTGAGGTAATGCCTGCATTTATGCAAAAAAAGTCATAAATTACTTTGTTCTGTGAAAGATCGAATGTCAGTTTTGAAATGTACAATTTATATTTATATTCTGAGTTGTGAAAATGGTTCGTTAAACATATTTGGGATTTTCACAGTAAAAATATGACTTTTTTCTGTTTCAGGTCTGCTGAGTTAATATGATGTATAAATGGAAAGATAACTGTAAATCCACAAAAGGAAAGTTGTCCTGAAAAAAATTACACCAAGCAATTTCAGGTAAACATCTTTTAAAGTGAAATATAAAGATAAAACTAAAAGTAGTCATAATCCATCATACCCTCAACTCCAGAAGGTTAACTCACCTTTCTCCCCCATTCTGATCCTCGGTTTGAACTGCAGCAGATCGCCTGGACCATGTCTACAAGTCTAAATGCATTGAGCTGCTGCCATGT
Organism: Orestias chungarensis; assembly: GCA_032876305.1. Classification (NCBI taxonomy): domain Eukaryota; kingdom Metazoa; phylum Chordata; class Actinopteri; order Cyprinodontiformes; family Cyprinodontidae; genus Orestias; species Orestias chungarensis. Next base: position 94,863 of record JAVLVB010000673.1, on the reverse strand, counting down.
GATTGGCTTATTAAGAAATTGTGTTAGACAGGTGTAGCTAATAAAGTTGCCCGTGAGTGTAGTTATTTTAATTAACAAACAGACTGATTATCAAACATTTATGTTCACTAAAACTCAACCTATCTAAATATATAAACTAGCCAAATAAGTTCACAGATATAAGAGGTACTCTGACATGTTTCCAAAGCCTTTCAGAAAGAACAAGGACTTTGAGTCATGAAACCTTAAACTGTGGACTCTCACTGAAACAGAGAATCCATAAAGAAGTTCTCGTGTGAGTCCTTGACCGTTGGGAGGCAGTTGGGAATGATCCGGGAGATAGTGAAGCATTGATCACGTGAGTGGCTGCTGTTACAAAGGTTGGAGCTATGGCTTGCAGGAGGGTGGTCGGAATAGGATCCAGAGGACAAGATGTAGGGCGGCTGCTTGTGAGAAGCTTTGATACCTCCTCCTCGGTGAGAGGGGTAAATGAAGAAAAGGAAGTAGTGGGTTCAGCAGCGCTCAGAGGAAAGACCAGTGAGGAAGGGTGAGATGTAGTCTGTGTAGATGGATCTGAGAGCTGACTGCTGATCGCTGCCACTTTGTCAGTGAAGAAGTTGGCAAAGGAATCTGCCGTGAGGTTGGTTGCGGGAGGAGGAAGGGGTGGGTTTAACATAGACTTGAAGGTAGAAAATAGTTTCTGGGTGTCGTTGCGCTCTGGATCTTGTCCTGATAGAACTCCTTCTTTGCAGTGTTGACGCTTGATGAGAAGGATAAGAGCAGCGTTTGGAAGTGTGACAGATCAGATGGGTCCTTTGATTTTTGCCATCTTCTCTCCGCAGTTCTGAGGTTTGTGCGCATCGATCTAAGGGAGTCAGTCAGCCATGAGTGTGACTGCATGGATCTTGCAGGTTTGGTGATCAGCGGGCACACGCGGTCTAAGCAGGAACTCAGTGTTGGGCAGAGGGACATTGTGGCATCATTTACCAGAGATGAGAAAGATCTACGGGGTGGAAGAGCAGAGGTTACAAGTGCAGAGAAGTGGGCAGGAGACAAGTTGCGGAGATTGTATTGAAAGGAGACAGTGGGAGGGTGTGCAGGGTCTTCGGTTCACAAGCAGTCTGTTGCTCTTTCACTCTATCTGTGTATGTTTTCCCTCAGCCTGAGTCCCTCATTATCACTCGCACCTGTTCCATATTATGCATTTACTTCTCTCCACTGCTCCACCTCCTTCTCCCCAGTATTAAAGCCTGGTTCTTTGTCTTTGTAAGTTTATTCAAAGGAACCGTGCGCATTTATACGTTTTGGTTATCGGGGAGAAAATAGGGAGGGAATAGAGAGTACAAACCAAGGCAGTTTTCATCGGTTCTTCTAACAAGAATCCCGAATCAAGAATCAGTTTATTCTTATAGCGCCAATTTACAACAGATGTCATCTCGAGGCAAAATCATAAACACATCATAGACAAATCAATTTGAAAAAGTTTCCAGCCTAAGGAATCCCAGCAGATTCATGGAGTCATTGACTTGCAGCATTCACTCCTCTGGAATCAGCAGACAGAAACAATGGCTTGTGTTGGTGTTGACTTTACAGCAATCCCTCATACTGAGCATACATGTAGCAACAGTGGAGAGGAAAAACTCCCCTTTAACATGAAGAAACCTCCAGCAAAACCTCGTTCAGTACAAGCAGCTATCTGCACCGTCTGACTGGAGGATTGAAGAGACAGAAAACTAAAATAGATGCGGAGGAAACTGAAAAAAAAAGAAGTTTATAGCAGCAGTTGTAGAACATCACTGGATGCATCTCAGCCCATGTTCTCCTCCAAGAAGCTATCTCAGCTAACAGAACGCCAGACCAGGTGTGGTTACTATGGAGAGAAGAACACTAAGAGAAAACAAAAGGTTAACAAGGTTGAAATAATGGTAACTAAAGCAGATTGGACAAAGGAAGAAAGTAGCAGAGAGATAAGTGGTTAGATTGTCCTCCACCAGTCTAAGCCTATAGCAACATAACTATAGAAGTAAATTAACCCTGTAGAGCGAGACATGAAGAAGGTAGAGCAAAGGAGAACCATCTGTCGAGACTAAGTTCTTCCTCCAACCGGATTACAGGATTAGGCTGTCTACTCTACCTCTCCCTAACTATAAACGTTATCAAACGGGAAGGTTTTAAGCCTAGATTTGAAACTAGAAAGGGTTTCTGCCTCACAGACTAATGCTGAAAGCTGGTTCCACAAGAGATGAGCCTGATAACTAAAAGATCTGCCTCCCATTGTGCTTTTAGAGATTCTAGGAACCACTAGTAAACCTGCAGTCTGAGAGCGAAGTGCTCTGTTAGGGACATAAGGAGTAATCAGATCTCTGATATACGATGGAGCTTTATTAGTGAGGGCTTTATATGTCAAAAGAAGAACCTTAAAATCTATTCTAAGTTTGACAGGGAGCCAAGGACGGGAAGCTAAAATAGGGGAGATTTGATCTCTCTTTTTAAGTTTCATCAGAACTCTTGCTGCAGCGTTTTGGACAAACTGAAAACTTTTAACTGCATTTTGTGAACTACGTGAACATAAAGAGTTACAATAGTCCAGCCTTGAAGTAAAAAATGAATGGACTAGTTTTTCAGCATCAGTCCTAGAGAGAATATTTCTAATTCTGGCAATATTCCTAAAGTGAAAGTGTCAAAGCCTCCACAAGTAACTTTATTTTTGGTTTGGTTCAGTTCATTATTATAGTCTTGTTTTATTATTATTGTCATTAATTATATTTTTAGTTATTGTTTTCTTTAGGTTATTTTCTACTTTGGTTGAGTTTTGTTAGTGTTCTCTAGTTTGTTCCTTCGCTCTCTTCTCTCTCTTTCTCCCTGTGTGTGTTTATGTGTGTGTGTTCCCACATCTGTTTTCAATCATCATTCACATCTGTTCTCAATCTTCTAATCATCATCTCCACCACTACACCTCCTGCTCCACAGTATTTAAGCTTGGTTAATTCATTCACTCACCGCTGGATCGTCTGCTTCCCTCCTCGTCTCTCTGCGCCTTCTCCTGCTTGTTCCTTCACGTCTTCCAGTAAGCTTTTCCCTCTTGCTCGCTGATTCTCTGTGCTGGTTTTTCTTCCTTCATTATTCTCCTCAGGTCCAGTCCTTGCTCTTACGTAGGTTTTGGTTTTTCTGTAGTCTCCGGTTTCCCTTGCTTCCTTCCCCATCCTTCTTCACCTCCTGTTTTCCTTGTGTTTATTATTATCTGTTATTTCGTCTATTAGTTTATTTTTCCTTCCCGTGTTCTTTAGCTGGCTTGTTTATTTCGATTGTTTTGTTTATTCATGTTTGTAGTTCCGCTCTTCTCGCTCCAGTAATCTGTTTGTTTACGTTCCGCGTCTCGCTTAAGTTCCCTGTTTGTTTACGTTCCGTTTCCGCATTGTTCCTCTACCGTTTCCGCCTTGCCCATGCTCCTGTTTATGTTAATTATTCTTCCCCAAAATAAATTAGTTATTCCCGCAATTCCACCTCTGCTCGAGTCATTGATCACAACCTGACAGTAACCTTACAATGCGGAGAAGATTTGTCATTTAGATGAACAAACTGGGAACTATCAGACAAATATGATTTAAACCATCCTAGTGCTGTTCCCTTGATCCCCATAGTGTGTTTGAGCCTTTCAATGAGGATTGTGATTGACTGTGTCAAAAGCAGCACTGAGATCTAACAGAACTAGAATAGACACGAGCCCATTGTCTGAGGCCATGAGAATATCATTTGTGACTTTAAGGAGAGCTATCTCATTGCTATGATGAGCTCTGAAACCTGACTGAAATTCTTCAAATAGGTCATTATTTCTCAAATGCTCTCTCAGTTGATTAGCAACTATTTTTTTCAAGGATTCTAGATAAAAAAGGAAGATTAGATATGATTCTGTAATTTACTAAGTCTTCCTAATCAAGAGAAGGGTTTCGTTTAACGAGTGCTTGACCGAAAGTTTTACGTGTTTGTCTCGTGTGACATACAAGTACAGCCAACAGGCGGTACTAGACATCTGCAAAAGCAAGTTTTTCAACATTTTGGAGAACGCAACAGAGACGCTAATGGAGCTTGGACTACTCCATCGGTTTGCTACAACGGCTGCTGCACCTCCCCCAGTGAGAAGGCGTCGGAACGTTGTGAGAGGGGCAAGTGCGGAGGTGTCTGAGCCAGGCTAGCGGCCAACCCAACTTGCCCTGCCATACCAACCATCCTCCTATCCATCCTTTCTATCTACCGAGGGAAATTACGGTGATCTTGCTAGTCGCAGAATATATCCCTCCTACAAACAACAACAGTGAACTGTGCCAAGCCGTCAGTGAACAACAGACAGCAGTCCCAGATGGCTTCCCCATCTTTGCTGGTGATTTCAATCATGCTGACCTCAAAACTGTGTTTCCAAAGCTACATCAACATGTTGACTTTCCAACACGAGAGAAACACCTTGGACCTGGTCTATACTTCACACAAAGGAGCTTACAAGGTCCCCCCCCCCCCCCCATCGGACTGTCTGACCACTTAACTGTTATGCATAGACAAAGAGTGAAAGTCAACAAACCGGTTCAAAACCAGGTTAGAGTGTGCCCATAGGCTGCTGAAGGCCAGAGACAAAGTCTTCAGAGCTGGGGATGAATCCGGCTTGAGAACAGCGAGAGCCAACCTGTCCCGTGGCATCAAGAAAGCAAAACAGGACTACACTCACAAGATAACAGCCCACTTCAAAGACAGCAAGAATGCACAGAGCCTATGGCAGGGCATTCAGGCCATCACAGACTACAAGCCTGCGCCACAGAGCTGCAAGAGCAACATCCGTCAGCTTGAGGAACTGAATCACAAAACATCCCCATAGAAGACCCCGCATAGAAACCCTGTGCCTCTCTGCCGTCAGGGTTAAGAAAACACTTGCTGCCATCAACACCGGCAAGGCAACGGGGCCGGACAACATCTCTGGTCGTGTGCTCAAGGACTGCGCAGAGGAGCTTAAGGATGTCTTCAAAGACATATTCAACACATCCCTGGCGCAAACCATTGTGGCATCCTGTTTCAAAGCTGCCAACATCATTCCCTGTGCCAAAGAAATCTGCTCCATCCTGCCTGAATGACTATCGCCCTGTGGCACTGACAACCATAGTCATGAAGGGCTTTGAACGGCCTGTCATCTCACACATCAAATCCATTCTTCCCCCCACCCTGGACCCCTTCCAATTTGCCTACAGAGCCAAAAGGTCCACAGAGGATGCAATCTGCTCTGCTCTCCACCCAGCCCTCACCCACCTGGACAAAAGAGACTCATATGTGAGAATGCTGTTCATTGACTTCAGCTCTGCATTCAACACCATAATGCCACAACAACTCCTCTACAAACCAGACAAACTAGGTCTCAGCACCTCCCTCTGCAACTAGCTACTGGACTTCCTCAGTTAGAGGCCGCCACATTGAGCACAGGGGCCCCCCAAGGCTGCGTGCTTAGTCCACTGCTCTTCACCCTGCTGATGCATGACTGCAAAACAACCTACACCAATAACCACATCGTGAAGTTTGCTGACAACCCTGGTGGGTCTCATCACCAAGGGAGACAAAACCCAATACAGGAAGGAGGTAAATCTCTTGACCTTCTGGTGCAGGGACAATAACCTTTTGCTGAACTCCAACAAAACCAAGGAGATCATTGTTGACTTCCGGAGGGGCCACATTAAACACCTCCCACTGACTATTGACTGGGCTGCTGTGGAGAGGGTGAACAGCACCAAATTTATGGCGGTGGACATCAGTGAAGACCACTCCTGGGCCGCTAACACTACAGCACTGACAAAAAAAGCCCAGAGGCGCCTCTATTTCCTGCGGAAATTCAGGCCTGCAGGTGCTGCACCACCCATTCTGACTAGATTCTATAGAGGCACCATTGAGATCATACTTACCAACCCTAACCCCACAGTTTGGGGCGGGAGCGGCACTGAATACAACAGGAAAGCCTTGCAGCGCATTTTGAACACAGCTGGGAGGATCATTGGTGCCACACTCCTCTCCCTGAAAAACATTTACACCACCCGCCTCACTCGCAAGGCAATCACAATTGAGCCACACCGCTCACAATCTGTTCAACCTCCTGCCCTCGGGGAGGAAGTACAGAAGCCTGTCTGCTCACACCACCAGACTCACCAACAGCTTCATACACCAGGCTGTCGGGATGCTGAATTCACTCCCTTCTTATATCCCAACTAGGCCTAAATATCACAAACATAGGTACATAAAACCCTCGGTTGAACCCTGAACCTCACAAGGACTGCCTTGCACTACCTACTATTTAACCACACCCGCACTACTATGCCACTTGCACACTTGGATTTAACAGGTATACCTCAAGCTGCCACTATGTGCCTATCTTTGCACTATCTTGAACCCAGGATTGAATTGTACGTAGATTGTACGGTGTATTTTTAACTCTGTTTTTTTACTTAGTCACTTTTACTATTTATTTTTTTCCCCTGGATCTTACTTGAATGTTGAGATCTCTCTCTGTCTTGAATGTTGATATTTGTCTCGTCTTGACTACATAAATGTCTAATGTCTTGTGTACACCGTAGAGATGGAGACAAACGCAATTTAGATTCCTTTGTATGTCTGGTACATGTGAAAGAGTTGACAATAAAAGTGACTTTGACTTTGACTTACAAAATGGGAATACTAATAATAGGAAATACCTCTTTAAACAATTTGGCTGGGATTGGATCCAACAAACAAGTTGAAGGCTTAGATGAAGAAAATGTTTTTGAAAGCTCAGAAGGATCAACTGGAACAAAACACTTCAAACAGAGATCAGGCTCCAGAGCCAAATTCAGTGCCTCCTTGTCTACTGAGGTACTGGTTATGTTTGGTAGGATGCCATCAATTTTAGTTTTAATAGATTCAATTTTATCAATAAAGAATTCCATAAAGTCATTACAGCTAAGAGCTGAGAGAAGGAATGGATGCCATAATAGAGTTTTCATTTCTCGTAAGTTTGGCAACTTTATTAAAGAGCAAGCTCAGATTGCTTTTATTCTCCTCTATTAATAATGTAAAAGATGCAGATCTAGCTTGGCGCAGGGTCCTTTTATACAGAAGCACGCTGTTTTTTTTAGGATAAATAGGACTCCTCTAAAAGCAAAAACCACCATTTCTTCTCCAGTTTCCTGGTGTTTCCATTCAAGGTATGAAGCTCTGAATTAAACCAGGGAGCCAACCTCCTATGAATAATTACTTTCCTTTTTATGGGAGCTACGTTGTCTAATGCAATACTCAATGAGGACGTAATACTGTGAAAAACACCCTCAATTTCTGTAGGGGATTAAATTAATTTGTTTCATCTGAGTTGTTCTTATCTTTATGAGATTTTCAGGATTAGCTCTTTTTAGATTGATCTTTAATCTATTTGGTTTTGGCCGTGGGCAAGACACCGTCTCAATGGGATGTTGGGTAGGTAACTGTAGAAAAGCCGCAGAAAGGAGCTCTAAACTACGACTCTGCTGCCTAGTCTGGACCCTGGTTTGTCAGTAATTTGGGGAATTAATAAATTCGGCCATATTTCTAGAAAGAAGAGCGGCTCCGTCCAAAGTGTGATAGATGGCGTCTCTCCGGATCAGACCAGGTTTTCCCCAAAAGGTTTTCCAATTATCAATGTAACCCACACCGTTTTCTGGACACCGCCTAGATAACCAGCGGTTGAATGACAACATGCGACTAAACATGTCGTCACCGGTCCGATCAAGCAGGGGACCAGAGAAAACTACAGAGTCCGACATTGTTTTTGCAAACTCACACACTGAAGCAACACTAATTTTAGTGACCTCCGATTGGTGTAACCGGGTGTCATTACCGCCAGCGTGAAAAACAATCTTACTGTATTTACGATTATCCTTAGCCAGCAGTTTGAGGTATGATTTTATGTTGCCTGTTCTGGCCCCTGGCAAACATTTGACTATGGTTGCTGGTTTCTCTAAAGCAACGTTTCTGACTATGGAGCTGCCAATTACCAGAATCTGTTTATCAGCGGGTGTATCGCTGAGTGGGGAAAATCGATTTCAAACGTTAACAGGTTGGTGGTGAGCCAAAGGCTGGGTTCTGGGACTATGCTTTCTGCGTACAGTCACCCAGCCATGCTGCTTACCCAGCTGCGTGGGAACTGCTAGAGGATCACTAGGGCAACCTGTTCTTGTTGGCTCCACGCTAGCTAATGGGCCTCTGCTATCTGCAGGTGTTTCAATAGCACGGAGCCGAGCTTCCAATTCAAACACCCTCGCCTCCAAAGCTATAAAAATGCTACATTTAATGCACGTACCATTATCTCTAAAGAAGGCAGAGGAATAACTAAACATCTGACACACAGAGCAGGGAAGAGGAGAAGCAGAGGGAGAAGCCATAGTACCACTAGAAGCTAAGCTAAATAAGCTAGTGAGTGCTCACGACACAAAAAAAGGTTCGTTTACAACAATTACGGTTTCTAAAAACTTCAGTGGAGCACCAGAAATGTGTGATTAATGTGAAGGTGCGTTTAGAAATGTCTCAGTACAGAGAATTTGGAGTAATAAGAGAGAGCGCAGAGCGCAGAGCTAGCAGACGCTAACAGACGCTAACAGACATACAGTGCAACGACAGGAAGTGACGTCGATACGAAATGTCACCATGTTGGAATCCCGATTGCTCTTCAGCATTCCGACATCCGAGATAAATGAAACAAACCATTACTATTGTTGAAAAGAGGAGCCGCAACATTGGATCCCAAAGTTAAAAAAATGATCTGACTTTCCGATTTGGAAGTCCCCCTTTGAGAGGGTTGCAGTAGTTTTTCCGTCTTAGAAGATGTAATTTTTCTGGTTCCAATTACAAAGGAAACGCACAACAACGTCCACGGTTGTTGGAGTTAATTCTGTTTTGTTTATCGCTTTCTGCTCAATAAACGCAAATGATCAAGCGCATATAACCGTTTTTTGTTAGTAGTTTTGCAAGCTGGCCTTGGTCAGTGTAGACGGGACAGACTTGCGTGCTAAAGTTAGTGCTCACTTACCCTCCTTACAGTCCCTGAGGAGAACAAAGAAACTGTTTTAAATGTGTGTCTGGGACGAATGTGTCCCCAACCTGTAGTGCCATAAAACCATGCTGCAGAGGGACATCAGAATCGGGAGTGTCTCTAATGGAGAAGCACACACACTTTTGTCTCTTGTCTGGTTCATTTGGATGATATTATAAGGGAAAATCCCAACAACGGTCGTCTTTAACTTAAGCCAATCAGCAAGGAAAGTGAGAGGCGCTTCTGGATTAGCTGCTTTGTGAACGCCAGTCATGCTCCGAGGTATTTTAGCTTTCCAAGGAGCATTTTCTTTCAAACATTTAAAAAAAAAAAAGGGCAAAACAGCAATTCACAGGCAATAACTGGGAGTTATGTTTCCCAGAAAAATACTGGATTAGTTAGAAAGGTCTGAAAAGTCATTTGTGTCAATCCTCGTTATTAATCAGAGCACCAAGCTTAGTTTGTTATTCAAGCTAGTTTAAAGAGTTCCTGAACCATCAGAGACAGTAGATATTTTGTGTTGTTGTTGACTTTACAGCAATCCCTCATACTGAGCATGCATGTAGCGACAGTGAAGAGGAAAAACTCCCTTTTATCAGGAAGAAACCTCCAGCAGAACCAGAACCAGAACCAGAACCTGGCTCAGTACGAACAACAATCTGGCACGACCAACTTGAGTTTAAAGAAACAAGACGAAAACAGCAGAGGAACTAAAACCAGAAGTACTGCCCACAATAAAGAAAAGTAAAACGTTATTAGCAGAAACATTGAGCTTTTTATTTTTAATACAGACAGGAAAGGGGCCAGAGCTAGCAGGACGAACCTCTTACTGAAAATTGGAAAGTAGCAGAAGAAGAAAGTAACTAAGTAAGGAGAAGCAGTCCTCCATCAGCCTCAGCCTAGAGCAGCACAACTACGGGTTCAGTTTAATCACTAATAACCTATGAAGTGAAAATGCTACAAAGTCAGAATCCTAATAATTTCTGGTTTCTCTGCAGATGTTCTAAAGCTGAGTTTCTTCGTCAGTCCCCAGCGGGACGAACTGAAGTTATATTTTTAGCCTCCGCTATTCTCTGGTCTCCGATGAAGAGGAGTCAGCTCTTCGAACAGCAGGTCCGGTGTTTGCTCACCTGTTTCAATCAGCCTCCATTCATCAGTCACAAGCACCCCCCCACGCTCTCCCATCCTTTTCCTCACCAGCTGACAGATGTGCCATCAAGAGACCGTAACCAATCAGCCGCGGCTTGCAGGTCTGGTCTGCCCACCGCTTGTTACCACGGCAACTGCATCTCAAGATGCTTCTGCCTTGTTGCTGAAGGTTGAGACGCAGACGTGACGGCATTGGTTCTGTGAGGCGCAGACAGAGAATGGAGATCCAGACTGATCTGGAACCAGTCGGTACCAGTGAGGCTTTATGAGCCATTGATGCCGTTTAACTGAGCACAGATCAATAAAACAGGAGAATCTTCTCCAGGAGGAAGTTTAGAATGTGAACCAAAGCTTCACCAAGCCAAATTAAACCTTACAACACTGACCTTGAGCTTTAAATCCTCTAATTATCTGATCAAAATCATCTTTTATTATTATTTTTATTATTAATAATAATAATAATATTCATGGCTGGGATATATGGCATGATTTTGGTGCCACCAAGTTGAGAGCAGTGACACAGATCTGATGAAAGAACGATCGTTTTGAGAGTGTTTTCATGAAACTTGCGCATTGACGCTCAGCTTTGACAAAAATGTTGCTAGCAACTCAAACTTGAATGTAAATTATCCGTACATCCAGCAAATCACAGGCTGGTCGTTTCCATCCAATCACAGCACGTTTTGAAAATACTGAGAGGAAATATTGAACTTAGCAAATGTTGTCTTTTGTCTCTGTGGAGATTACTCTCCATCTGCTGGCCTGAAGTGATCACTCTCCTTTGTGTGTTTAACTGCCAGCCGTGGTAGGTTGTAAGATCATTTATAATTTTTCCAGTACAACGCTGAAGGACTGATACAGCTTGTTTTCATAATAAGCAGTTAAAAAGATTTACATATAAATTAAGATGTTATAATAAATATTATTTCATCTTATTTCCTATGAGCTAAAACATTGTGAATATGGGTAAAATAATTGTTTAGAATTTATTATTTTGCATGCTCAATATTTGTGATCGGTACATTTGTCCTCATTGCGATAAACTTCTGCATGGTGATTCTTTCTCCCCTAAAGTCAGGTAATACAGTGATCTGTTAGCCTGTTAACCATTTATGTGTCATCTTTGATTAGTTGGTGAGTTTAGGAAGCATTGGAATCGTAGTTTTATGTGCAGTTACACATATTTCTATGGCTCCGCTGTGAACTACAAAATGGCCATTTGGGCGATGGCGGCAGCTCAGAATGAGCCTGTTGTGATTTTTTAAATTTTTTTAGAAAAATATGTTATAAAAGGCAACAAATTAACTGATCATTATTGTTTTTGATTAATTAATTGGGACTGTTTTCTTGTGTGACAGAAAAACATATACAATGTAAAACATTAACATACCAGCCGACATTGAGCTGTGAAAAAGAGGCCGATTTTCTTGGGTAGAAACGACATCGCTCCTCTGCCCCCATTTAACTCTTCACCCAAAACTCATGTAAAGGAATTAGTTTTCTAGGTGTGCTTGTGTGTGAAGACAACAGAAATAGTATTAGAGAGATGGAAATTGGCAAAAGTGTAGTTAAGTTTGTTTGTGTTCAGGACTTAAATCTTTTTTGCTGGTTCCCTCATCCAAGGATCTGTTTCAGCTATAAGTAGCAGATTTTGCAGATTCAATCATATCTTGGAGGGTACATACTTGTGGCTAGGGGTGGTATGGTTTATCTTGCAAGAGAGTAGTGCACAAAGAGTAGAATTCTCCATACTCACTCTGTTTTCTCTCAGGATCTTTTTAACCATGCTGTCTCTGAGCTTGCATTGCTGAGATGAATGCAGAACCTGGTCACCACCTGCATGACAATCTAATCATATATTCTGGCTAAAATAATAAACTCTTTGTGTGTTTTTATGTTGTTAGATCCATCACACATGAGTGAATATGGCTGGTCTGGCAGATTCTGGAGACTTCATTGTCCAGTTCAACAGATATGGCTCCTGTACAAACATATTACGAATTCAGATTGGAGATAAAGCTTTTATTAAAAACACTGGCAGGATGGGGAAAAACCAACAAATAAATTAAACACAAACAATAAAAAAACACTGATCTTACTTTTCATAAGCTGTGTTGTTTTGGTTCTACCAGATGAATATTTCCTTGCTAAACTTGAGTCTGGAAACCTATCTGCTACAGTTTTACTGAAATCATCACAAAAGGCAAAGGGTATGTAGTTTTTAGGGACTACCATATGGTTGTTATTTTAAGAACTTCCCACCAGGCTGACAGAGAGGAGCTGATGTTGAAGCTTTTAAAGCATTTATGATGTTTAATGCTCGGGCTAATAAATAGTAAATCACAGATTTCCAGATTATCACAGAATGTTTGTTCTATATCCATCCATTCTTCATCTCGTGAGTAACTTTTAAACCAATTTGAGATGTATTGCAATCTTAGATGCTTAGATGAAGAAAGTATTTTTGAAAGCTCAGAAGGCTCAACTGGAGCAAAACACTTCAAACAGAGATCAGGCTCCAGCGCCACATTCAGTACCTCATTGCTTACTGAGGTAGTAGTTATGTTTGGTAGGAGGCAATCAATTTTAGTTTTAATAGATTCAATTTTATCAATAAAGAATTCCATAAAGTCATTACTG
>JAVLVB010000673.1:61922-81934 GCA_032876305.1 Orestias chungarensis | reverse complement strand
TTCTGGTGCTGGGGAGGGTGTCACGGTTGTCAAACCGGGCGTAGAATTGGTTGAGAGCCTCAGGCAGGGAGGGGTCTTTGGGGCATTGTGCAGTTTTAGGTTTGTAGTCTGTCATGCACTTGATGCCCTTCCACATGCTCTGTGGATCCTGGGAGGAAAAGTGTCCCTGGATTTTCTGAGCATATGCAGCTTTTGCCCTTTTAACTCCTGCAGTCAGCTCTCTTCTTGCCCTCCTGAGCTCTTGTGGGTCACCAGACCTAAACGCAGCATCCCTGGCTTTCAGCAGAGAACGTGCCTCTGCATTCAGCCAGGGTTTCTGGTTCGGGTGGCAAGTCACAGGCTTCGGTGGTGGTGACATCCTCCACACACTTGCTGATGTACCCCAGAACAGCAGATGTGTAGTCCTCCAGGTACAGGTCCCCCTCACACTCAGCAGCCTCTCTGAAGACCTGCCAGTCTGTGCAGCCGAAGCAGTCCTACAGCACGGCGTCGGCGTCACTGGGCCACACAGTGATGGTCCTCTGTGTGGGTCTGGAGCGTCGCAGCCGGGGATGGTAGGCAGGCACCAGCATGATGGAGATGTGGTCGGAGAGCCCGAGGTGGGGGCGGGGGAAGGCTCTGTATGCGTCTTTTACGTTGGTGTAAACACGGTCCAGCGTGTTATTTCCACGTGTTGGAATGTTCCCATGCTGATTAAACTTCGGCCGGCAGTTCTTCAGTTCTACGTGGTTAAAATCCCCCGCTACCACGTAGAAAGCCTCCGGGTGCTTGTTCTGAAGCGACCTGATGTTGTTATGTAGCTCCTTCAGCGCAATGTTAGCATTAGCATCCGGCGCTATGTAAACAGCAACAACAAACAGAAGTGGTTTAATTCTTTTAGAGGTTGGATGAGGAAGGCTAAGGGTTAAATGTTCAAAAGAACTATAATTAATGGGATTAATTAATAAACCTGATTGGAAAATGCTTCCTACTCCTCCACCTCTCCCAGTACTTCGAGGAATGTGAAAGTTGGAATAATTAGAGGGAGTTGATTCGTTGATACTAACGTAATCCTCATGCTGCAGCCAGGTTTCTGTCAGACAAAGCAAATCAATTTGATTATCAAGAATTAAATCATTAACTAATAAGGATTTTTAGGATAGAGATCTGATGTTCAATAAGCCACACTTAATAGTTGTACATTTTGTTTCATCTGAGTTGTTTTTATCTTTATGAGATTTTCAGGATTAGCTCTTTTTAGATTGATCTTTAATCTATTTGGTTTTGGCCGTGGGCAGGAGGAGAGGATTTAACATTAATGATGACACTCATTTACAGCATTTAGGTAAACACAGAAGGCCCAAGGCCCATCAAACACTCTGTATGCCAGCATTAGTGATTTGAATTTCATGCGTGCAGCTAAGGGAAGCCAATGGAGTTAGGAGGGTTAGGAACGTTGTCCGTGATGTGATGCCAATGTAGTTAGGAACTCCAGTTCAGTTCCCATGTTTACATTTTTATGTATTTAGCAGACACTTGAATCCAAAACGACTTATAAAGTACACAGTAGTGTGAAGGGTCTTGCCTAAGGACCAACACTGAATGCTGTTGGTGTAAATCCTTGCCCTGGCCTGGATTCAAACCCCAGTGCGAATGTCGGGTGACTTTCCATTTGAGCTATTCAGCCATGTGTTTTCCCTACCAGCCGATTAAGTCATCCAGCCTCCGTATAGTTTATTCTGCCTCCCCAACACACCACGGAATAAAAGAGGATGCTGGCCACCACAGACTGGTAGAACATCAGCGTGAGTTTCTGGCAGATGTACCTTCTGAAGTGACCCTAGTTTCCTCAGAAGGTACAGTGTGCTCTGTCTTCTCTTGAAGGGGGAGTCAATATTCACTGACCAATCCAGTATTTCATCTAGATGTACTTTAATGTATTTGTAGGACTTGACCACCTTCATGTTGACATCCTAAATGGAGATTGGTTCCTGAGAGGGCCTGGTCCTCCTAAAGTCCACACACATCTTTTTGGTGATGTTCAGCTACAGGTGGTTAGTTTTGTACCACACAGTAAAGTCCTCAACCAGCAATGTCTCATTCCCAGTAGAGCCTTTGCTTTTTGACTAGACAAGCCAGCTCATCGGTTTTGTTGGTTACTGAGTTGACATTGCTCATAATCACTGAGGGAACTGAGGTTGTACCTCCACCGCTTTTCAGTCTTCATTGCCTTTAGCTTAGCTCGGGCTCAGCTGCCACGGTCCTTCCGCCTCAGTTCCTCCAAGATCGCGTGAAGAATGCCCCGGCTTACCTTTGGTCAGAGGGCAAGCAGTTGTTCCCGGAAATAACACGATATTTCTCGAAGCTCCACATGTTTGAAGTATAAATATCCATAGGTTACCGTGATAAGCATACTGTACAAGTGTAGTAGAAGGGGAAAGGCAATGTTGTTCAATTTAAAATTTCTATTTGCATTCTAAGTTATAAAATTGGTTTGATAAACATATTTGTGAGACATTACATTGTTTTTTAAATAGCTGTACAAAAAACGTCTGAGGTAATGCCTCCATTTATGCAAAAAAGTCATAAATGACTTTTTTCTGTGAAAAGTTTTATGTTGGTTTTGAAATTTACAATTAATATTTGTATTCTTAGTTGTGAAAATGGTTCGTTAAACATATTTGTAGTTTTCACAGTAAAAATTATTTAATTTTTCTACTCTTGTGTTATTTTAGGTCCTCTGTGTTAATATAGTATATCAAAATGGAAAGATAACTGTAAATCCACAAAAGGAAGGTTGTGCTGAAAACAATGATATCAAGCAATGCAAGGTAAACATTTTTCTTAAAGTGAAAAATAAATATAAAATCAAAAGTAGTCAAAAATGGCCAATTATATGTGGGGCACCAGTTGCAATGGACTTTAGAAGAAAGTCACCCCCCTTTAAACATTTTGTTGTATTTTCCTTTAAAACATGTATCTGAACTCCTTTAAATGTTTTTGGTTTTAATTTGTAATTCAGAAAGTGCTGTTTAGTCTTTATGTTAGGCTGTTTGTGGAAAATACACTTTGATAATTAATAATTTAGTTAAATGAGAATTAAGCTACAGAGAGTGTTTCCCAGCAGCTGTGGCTCTTGCAGTTGGATCAGCTCAAAGAGGTATGTGCAGAAGCAAAAATCCAACGTGAACATGCTGCAACAAGGCGAGCATTAATACGATTATTAACAGAGTCTATTGATGCTGTAATTAATGATGAGGACAATGAGTTGGTGCCATGCTATTTGCAGAGAATGTTAAAAAAGATTGAACAGATTTCACAGCATTCTGAAGTTTTTATTAAAGAGGAGGCAGCATCTAACAAGTCACAAAGTACTCAGGCTGAGACTGAACAAATAAATTTAGCAGAAAAATATTCACAGCTCCACAACAGCCAGGCTTTGCAAGAGGAAGTGAGGAGACTGAATGAATGCATTAGTAGAAGGTAGCTGTAATAAAACCCCTACTTAAGAAACCTTCTCTTGATCAAGAAAACTTAATAAATTACAGATCCATATCTAATCTTCCTTTTTTATCAAAAATCCTTTAAAAAATTGTTGCTAATCAACTGAGAGAGCATTTGATGAATAATGACCTATTTGAAGAATTTCTGTCAGGTTTCAGAGCTCATCAAAGCACTGAGACAGCTCTCCTTAAAGTTACTAATGATATTCTCATGGCCTCAGACAATGGGCTCGTGTCTATTCTAGTTTTGTTAGATCTCAGTGCTGCTTTTGACACAGTCAATCACAATATCCTCATTGAAAGGCTGGAACACACTGTGGGGATCAAGGGAACAACACTAGGCTGGTTTAAATCGTATTTGTCTGATAGATTCCAGTTTGTTCATCTAAATGACAAATCTTCTCCGCATTGTAAGGTTACTTGTGGAGTACCACAGGGTTCTGTACTTGGCCCAATTCTATTTACTATATACATGCTCCCTATTGGTAAAATCATCAGACAGCATGGTGTTAATTTCCACTGTTATGCTGGCGATACACAACTGTATTTATCTATAAATCCCGACGAAGTTTGGTAGATTACAGGCATGTCTAGATGACATAAAAATGTGGATGACTTTCAGTTATCAGGCTCCTCTCCTGTGGAACCAGCTTCCAGCTTTAGTCCGTGAGGCAGACACCCTGTCTAGTTTCAAATCTAGGCTTAAAACCTTCCTGTTTGATAAAGTTTATAGTTAGGAAGAGGTAGAGAATACAGCCTAATCCGGCTGGGGAGGAACTCAGTCTTGACAGATGGTTCTCCTTTGCTCTACCTTTTTCATTTCTCACTCTTTAGGGTTAAGTTATTTAAGTTTTTCTATAGTTATGTTGCTATAGGCTTAGATTGCTAGAGGACAATCTGACCACTTCTCTCTCTACTACTTTCTTCCTTTGGCCAAACTACTTAGTTACCATTATTTCAACCTTGTTAACCTTTTGTTTTCTCTTAGTGTTCTTCTCTCCATAGTAACCATACCTGGGCTGGAGTTCTGTTAGCTGAGACAGCTTCTTGGATGAGAACATGGGCTGAAATGCTTCCAGTGACGTTCTACAACTGCTGCTATGATCTCTTTTATTTCAGTATCCTGTGCTTCTAATTTAGCTTTCTGTCTTTTCAAACACCCAGTCGGTCGTGGCAGATGGCTGCTTGTACTGAGGCTGGTTCTGCTGGAGGTTTCTTCATGTTAAAGGGGAGTTTTTCCTCTCCACTGTCGCTACATGCATGCTCAGTATGAGGGATTGCTGTAAAGTCAACAACAACACAAGCCATTGTTTCTGCCTGCTGATTCCAGAGGAGTGAATGCTGCAAGTCAATGACTCAATGCAATCTGCTGGGGTTCCTTAGATTGGAAACTTTTTCAAATTGATTTGTTAGAATGTATCTTTGATTTTAATTGATTTTCTGTGAAGTGCCTTGAGACAACACCTGTTGTAAATTGGAGTTATATAAATAAACCTATTCTTGATTCTTGATTCTAGTTCTCAGAGAACAGTGACTGAAAATGTGACACCAACAACAGTGATCAGGCTTCCTGAAGTAACCATACGGAAAGGAATTTAATATATGTGGCCAGATAGGGGAGAAGGGTCAGAAAGACAGACTCTCATACACCAACTTGATGCATCAGATTGAGAGAGTTCTGAGTAAACAGCGACTCAGAAGTAATAGAAGCAGTTATTAAATCAATCAGTCCTGGTTTAAGCATTCGGGACAAGCTTGAAATAAAACGTGATCTGACCCTGCCCTAGCTTAAAGCAATATTAAAGGGACATTTTAAGGAGGACAGTTCCGTGGATATCTACTAGCGACTGATAAATATCACACAGGACAGTCGTGAATCTCCCCAAATTTTCCTTTTCAGGGCTGTTGAACTTAAAGAGAGGCTTTTGCTTGCTTCAAGGGAAGTAGATGAGGATGAGGTGTACAGCCATGACGTTATTCTGAGAAAATTCCTGAGGTCAGTCAGTACTGGCCTGTCGAGTGACAACATAAAGTTTCAGCTAAAGCCTTATCTTGATGATCAAACCGTGACAGATGAGACTCTTATTGAAAAGATGAATGAGGCTGCGAGCGTGGATGCAGAACGTCAGTCCAAACAGAAGAAAAATTACAGCACAAAAATCCCGAAAATTAATGAGCTCCAAACAGAAAGGCGGAGCAGGTAACCGTATCAGACTACAGCTGATGCTAGTTTGGCAGTCCAAGAACAGTCAGCAGAAATTGTGAAGCAAAAAATCCGTAAAACACCTGCAGCCATTAGTCCAAGGGAGGCTGAGCTTTATGAAACAGTAAGACTGCTCAGAGAATAAATTGCTGAAATGAGAAAAACCGTGACCAGCTTTCACTCTGTCCACCAACCAAAAAGGAATGTTAGAAGGGGTGCAAAAGATGAAAGGAGCAGGACATAATTGACCAATGTGAACACTGTTTTAAGTGTGGACAGTCAGGACACTTCTCTAGGGCTGCAGGGGGGCACAGAGTTTGACGGTGAAACCTGAAGGCATGAGTGTGAACATGCAGACCTCCAAACACTCCCAGAAACACACTGCATTCCAAGGAGAAGCTTAGGAAAAGTTGTATAAGCGGCTCTGTGAACGGATCCTACAGCTCGAGGCACAGGTGGAGATGGAGGAGAAGGGAAACAAAATTGTGGGTTCAACTTATGCTAGTCATCTTTCCATACATCATCATACCAAGCTGAAGGCCCTGATTGGAAATAAATGCATGGTGGACTGCTTGTTGGAGGATATGCCAACTAAGACATTGTGGGATACAGGCTCACAAGTCACCATCATAAATGAAAATCTGAGGAGATCCGATCTTCCCCACATCAAGTTGCGCAGTAAAAGTGAGCTCCTGGAGGAAGGAGAGACTTTGGTTGGTAAAGCAGCAAACCAGACTCCAATTCCATTTGCAGGTTGGGTCGAAGTAAAATTCAAACTAGGATCAAAGGGAGGCCTGCATCCAGAGCTGCTTGTACCTGTGCGTGTCTCTAATGAGCCTGGTGTGGCTGAGCCACCAATAATTGGCTACAATGTTATTGAACATCTAGTAAAGAATGCCATGGAGCACCACCCTGGTGTCACATCCACAGCAGTAAAAGAGGCTTTCTCATTCGATTGTAACAAGGCAAATGTGTTAATTCGCCTACTAAAAAAAACTCACCAAGATGACAGGAAGCTACGGTGAGAGTAGGACGTTTAAAAACCGTGATCCCTGCAGGTCAGACAAAAGATGTAAAGTGTAATGTGAGGATTGGTCCTCCCTCAAAAAAACAGGAAGTACTGTTTGAGCCCGAGGAGATTCCAAAATGGCCAGATGGCTTAAACATTTTAAAAACAGTGGTCTGCTTGAAAAAGGGAAACCGCTCGCTGCTAGTCATCCCAGTTACTAACGACAGCCATTCAGACATGACCCTGATACCCCGCAATGTATTGGGATATTTAGAGCAGGTTAAAGCAGTTTACCCAGTAGAAGCCAGACCTGTCAGTGCAAGTGAAAAAATCTCAGGAACAACCTCACCCATAATTAACAACTGTGAAGGTATTGACAAATTACAAAGAGAACAGACACAGCCAGGTGCATCAAAACATGATCCGTGGGACCCCCCCAGTGTCCACTGACCACTTAACTCCTGAGCAGCAAGAAGAAGTAAGGAAGATGCTTCGTGAGGAGTGCAACGCATTTTCTAAGGATGAAAATGATGTGGGATGTATCCCATCACTGCAGCTAAAATTCAGGCTGAGTGACAAAACCCCAGTAAGGCGCACTTACACATCTGTCCCCAAACCACTCCTTAAGGAGGTGAAGGAATACCTTGAATATCTGCTGAACAGGGGTTGGATTCAGAATTCCTGGTCCTCATATCAATCTCCTATAGTGTGTGTATGCAAGAAAGATGGGAGTCTCCACTTGTGCGTGGAATATCGTGAGCTGAACCGGAAATCCATTCCAGACCGACACCCCTTTCCACGAGTGCCGGATATGCTTAATAACCGGAGTGGAAGTGCATGGTTCTCTGTTTTGGACCAGAGCAAAGCATATCATCAGGGTTTCCTGGAGGAGAGTAGTAGAACACTGACTGTGTTCATCACACCTTGGGGTCTATATGAGTGGATCAGGATTCCCTTTGGCCTGTCTTCAGCTCCAGCAGAGTTCCAGCGTAGTATGGAGGAGTGTCTTGCAGGTGTGAGGGATGAAACATTGCAGCCTTGTTTAGATGACAACTTAGTTCATAGCAATTCTTTTCAGGATCACCTGCACGATATGAGAGAGGTGCTGCGTCGCTATCATACTCATGGAATTAAGTTAACACCAAGAAAGTGTGAAATCTTCAAAGACAAGGTGAAATTCCTGGGAAAGATTGTATCCAAGGATGGCTACTGCATGGATCCAGCTGAGATTGCACCGGTACAAGCCCTTAAAGACCACATACGGAAATCAGTAGGGGATTCGAGGGAAATGAGGGTTTTTATCATACTATCGTCCATGTATTCCCAACTTCTCCCATATTGCTATGCTCCTGTATAGCCTGCTCGCCACAGAGATGAAAACTGTAAGCGAGGTAAAAGGAGGAGGCTCCAAAACAAACAAAGGAAAACTTAAGAGGTCAGACCAGCTTCCATCGAGCCATCCAATTGAATGGACAAAACATCATAAGAATGTACTCTGCCAACTATTGGAATATCTGCTGTCCCCTCCATTATTAGGTTACCCTGACTTTGAGAAGCCATATGTATTGCACTGTGATGCCTCTCAGGAAGGCCTTGGTGCAGTGCTTTACCAGAGACAACAAGGGCAACTGGTGGTAATAGGCTAGGAATCAAGAACACTAAGTCCACCAGAAAAGAATTACCATCTGCATTCTGGAAAGTTAGAGTTCTTAGCAATAAAGAGAGCAATCTGTGAACGATTCAGAGAGTACCTTTATCATCCACCCTCTTTTATTGTCTACACCGACAACAACCCCTTAACCTATGTCTTAACAACAGCCAAGTTGAATGCCATCACACACCGCTAGATAGCTGAGTTAGCAGACTTTAATTTCTCCATCAGATATCTACCAGAAAAGGTGAATGGAGATGCGTACAGGCTGTCAAGGATGCCTCTGGACATGGAAGAGTACATGCGTACATGCATTTCGATAGAGAACCTCAGAAAAGCACAGGGGGAGTATACAGTGATTGGAAGGGTGCGTGAGTATGTGATGAGAAAGTAGTGGCCTCAGCATGCCAGGAGGAGTTGGCGTGATCGCCTCTCTGTATTTTCTAGGGAAAGGAATAAGCTATGTGTCAGTGAAGACGGCATCCTTTTTAAGAAATCCTGCACCCAAACTCAACTAGTTCTTCCTAAGGTTTTCCAACAACTCATGTACAAAGAGCTGCATGAGGAAATAGGACGCATTGGTGTGGAAAGAACATTGAACCTAATCCGTGACCGATTTTACTGGCCATATATGAAAAGGGATGTGGAACACTTTGTGACAAGAGTTTGCAGCTGACTGAAGCGTAAACGTCCAAACAGGATAACAAGAGCACCACTGGTCAACATTGTCACAACTTACCTGTTTGAGATGGTCTCCATTGACTTCCTTCATATTTATATCCCCCTTTGTAAAGGGGGATATAAATACATTCTTGTTGTGATAGACCACTTTACACGCTTCGCTAAAGCATATGCATGCAAAAACAAATCTGCAAAAACTGCTGCTGAAAAGATTTTTGGAGACTTTGCCTTGAAGTTTGGATTTCCAACTAAGCTACATCACGATCAGGGGAAAGAATTTGTGAACAAACTGTTTTATAAGTTGGAAAAGTATTGTGGCATAAAAGGTTCGCATACAACTCCCTATCATGCAGCTGGAAATGGACAGGCGGAAAGGTTTAATAGAACTCTTCTTTCAATGCTTCGAAATCTGACGGAAAATGAGAGGTCAGATTGGAAGAGCTCCCTAGCCAAGGTTGTGCACGCATATAATTGTACACGCAGCGAAGCGACCGATTATGCAACGTACTATCTTCTGTATGGCAGGTGTGCTAAGCTGCCAGTAGACATGATGTTTGGGTTGCCTCCAACTGATCAGAGCGCCTCCCACAGTGATTATGCCAGTAAGTGGAGAAAAAGGATCCAAGAAGCTTACAAGTTGTTCTCTGAGACGGCGAATAAGGAGAGGATCAGGGCAAAGAAGGATTACGATCGAAGAACTCATGGAGTGGAGCTACAGCCAGGATCAAGGGTTTTGGTGTGAAATTTCAACGACAAAGAGGGACCAGTAAAAACTCAGGTCGTACTAGGAGGAAACATTCTATGTTGTCACAGAAAGGATTTATGCAGTAAAACCAGAGGAAGGGACAGGCAAGATCAGGGTTTTGCACAGAAACTTGTTGTTGCCTTGTGATTTTCTGCCTGTTGAAACAGGAACAGCTGTGAATAGTACGTTGGATTGGAACAGACAGAGCCAGTGCAGTGACCGACGGAAAGAAAAGGAGTTGATGGAAAAGAGTAGTGGTGACAGTTCTGATGATGAAGAAAACTGGAGGTTCATCACACATCCAAAAGTACCACCGGATCAGGTTGAAGACCAACTGAGCAGGGATGCAGTAGATATTCAAGAAGGAAATAAGGGTGGAGCTGGAAGAAGTGGACGAAGAAGTAGAGGAATGGAGAAGAAATCATCTAATGAAGCAGGAAGACAAGATTCTGGGGGAGCGGCGTCGGGATTCTGGCCAGAAAGTTTTATCTGATGATGAGGACGACAGAAGCCTTGAACCACTGTGTCCTGTTACAAGACAGTAGCCTTTCAGACAAAGAAATCCACCCAAAACACTCATAGCAGGTTAGGCCAACCAACACTTATGGTTAGGCACAAGTAATAGTTCAATTCTTAGTTTTTTAATGTTACACTGTTCTATGTTTTGCTGATGGGACTTAAGTTCACTACACATCATAGATTTTGGTTGACACTTAAACTTTAAGTGAGCTACGAATATAACAGACTAGTGCACATCTAGATCATCTTTAGACTGTTATTTTGATTTAGTCTGGGAAGCATGTAATGCATACAGTAGCATAAGTGAATCTGAATTAGGTTCATGAGGGCATGGGATTAAATTTAAACTTTACAGTCTGAGATGCACAACCTGCAGAGATGGCAGAGTAACCTTGGAGACATTACCTGTCCAGTAATGTCTGTTTAAACATGGCGTGAAAGGAAGATGGATGCCGTGTTGGAGACTGTATCATTCAGAAAGTGTACCAAAAGACTGTCTTCCAATCCCGTTCCATCACTATGGAAGACTCAGTTGCCCAAAGATATGATGCTATGTTGGGACAACATTTATTTTGCCGGGGAGAGTGTGGGGGACCAGTTGCAGTGGGCTGTAGAAGAAAGTCACCCCCCTTTAAATATTTTTGTTGTTTTTTCCTTTGAAATAAGTATCTGAACTCCTTTAAATGTTTTTGGTTTTAATTTGTAATTCAGAAAGTGCAGTTTAGTGTTTATGTTACGCTGTTTGTGAGAATACACTTTGATAAATAATAATTTGGTTAAATGACAATTAAGCTAAAATAAGACCAGGTCAGACAGGCATTAAGGGCAGCCCCGGGGTCCTAAGTATGAGTTGTTGTTAATGAGGATGTTAGAGTGCAGATCGGTGTGGCGACCTGTGTGAAGCACGGCAGATTTGCAGGTGCCTGTCAGCTGTATTTTCGGCACAAAGGAAATTTAAAAGAATTATTTTCAACCAACGCATGCATCGACGTCTCCATTGTTCGAGTGTGCAACATATACCCTGGACCCCAGAGGGTTAATAAAAGGACCATAAATCAAACTCAAACCATTCAAGGCCAACCGTAGCAATATGTTCATGTTTCACAACTTCAGTGAAAATAAGAGTGACAGCATCTGTAGCTCCTGAAAATGTTTAGGTAGACAAGACAGAAAGTATTAAGATTTTAAAAATAAAACGATGTGGACATTAGCGCCCATGAACACTCTAGGAACCAATTTCATAAGCTCTTCTAAAAGGAGTGTCTGATAAAACACTGTGGTACACAACGTCTAGAGGAAGCAGTGCAAAGAAGCTTAACTTTCTTTTTTTCTCAGCTTCCTTCATATTTTTCTGATCTTGTGACGATACGGTCGGCTCCCATTGCTCAACAACTTTAACGTTTTTTTCCACAGACGGCGGTGTCTGTCGTACCTGACACAAACACGCCGCTGCTGGGGGACGTCTACGTTCTTCTTCTGCTTCTTTGGGGGTCATAAAACGTACACACCGAAGTCTGACGTCGGTCGCATTTGATCAGTAACGTTAAGAAAAAAGCAAAAACTTCGAATTGAGCTCCAAGATCGTTGTGTGAGTGTGGCTTTAGGCCTTGTCAACACGAAATCAGTTTTGTGGTAAAACAAATCAATTATATGTATTTAGCTGTTAGATCAACATGAAAGCTGTTTTATATCAAAAAGGATTACTAATAAAAACTCAGACCCAAGTAGGGATTGTAAAAACCATGTTTATTTTTTTTTTAATAGGAAAATGGCATTTCAGGTGCCAGTGCAAAAAAGTCTGGAACAATTAATGCAGCACTGTCCTCATACATCAGCCGTTTTGCAGGTACACTGGGTGGCGCAACCTTATTGGGTCACGCAGAGGATTGTGGGATTGTTTGGGGGCAAACAATCCGTAGACCTCTGCTTACATTTTTTGGTTTGGTTTATTTATGGACATAGGAAAAATAATGTATCCAAGGGATGACATGTAAAAGTGTAAAACATTTGTGTCCAACATGGTCCCTACATAGTTTTGAAGAAGCTCTAGTGTGTTTACTGCTCTTTTAATTTTTTTGGTTTATTCTTTTATCTGTTTAATCTGTTTTTGTTGTTATTGCTGGTTGTTTTGTTTTTCAGGTAAGTCTAAGTGATTCTATAACTAAGAATCACATCCATTAGTGCAACAGTGTTTTCACAGGTCTGCAAAAACAAACATTAAAAAAACAGGGGCAGTGACGACCTCATCCGATTAACAACTCCGATCATTTTTACTTGTTATATCTTTTACTTAAATACAACACTTTAAAATCTTGAATTCTAGACATTTATTCCTTGGTGACAGAATAAGATCTGTACTTGTACAGAGTGGTCGCCACGACGGAGGTCTTTGTATTGTTTGCTCCTGTTGAAGTCCTCAAGACACCAAGTAACACCCCCACCCCCAAACAATTCCCACAATCCTCTGCATGACCCAATATGGCGCCGTTACCCAGCATATCTGCGAAACTGCTGATGCAACTGTGGGGGGTTTTCCCATCGATTGAGCAGAGAAAAACTTTTAGCTCAACTGCGCCACTACATTGAGGTGAACTGGAGACGCCATGTTTCACTCCTACCAGGAGGTCATGGTTGTTTTGAACACTTCCGATTGGCTTAATGCAACTCCTGGTGATATATTTGTGTAGATGAAAACTTTTCTAAAAACGTGCTTGGGCATGCAAGATTTTTATTTCTTAATTGTTTTAACACTATGCGTTGATCTTCATAGAAATTCGCTTCTAAGTGTAGAAAAGGCCTCTGATTCCAATTCAGTTTTAGCTCCCATTGACTAAATTCCATCTGGTCCATCTCTTAATAATAAATCCAATTCCAATTGATAGTTGTCTGGTTGTAAACGCTGTCTATGTCAACTTGTGTTGTCACTAACGGGGGTTGCATGTCACTAAAACACGGTTAAGGCTCAAATCCTGCTTGTTTGTGTGACTGACAGCGGAGCATCGGTCCCTCACTCCACCTTATACTGACCACAGCTGACAAGGACAGACAACAGATCTCATCTTTTAAGGTATTCTTGTCAGTAGAAAAACAAAACCGAAGTAAATTCACAAATGGTTTTAGGGGAAGCAGACACTTGCATTGCCTTAATGTTGGCGTTAGAATACCCCCCTTCCACAACATCAGCCGGATGTGGAAGACGTGCCTGTCACTTTAACTAGCATCACCACGCTAACTCAGCAGGATGTCTCTGCTTGTTCAGGGACAGTATTGCAGCAATTCAGCAGCTTCCATGTTTGTCCATAAAACACAAAAACAAATCAGCTAATCTACAAACATAACAGTAGAGATTTCTTTCATGTCCCTGTATTTGTGTGTGTATTCTTGGAACTGGTCCACATAGTCTTAAATTTACAGGAAGATATTCTAAAAGATAAGCAGGATGAAAACAAATCATTTTGGTCGGAGATAATAAGCCTAGCCTTGTGTGAAGATACGTAACTATTTTAGGGAAATACCGCTGAATTTTTAAAATAGTCAAGAAAACTTAAGAGTTTAACTATGTGGACATTTTCATACTTTATTCAGTCAAATTCCCTTATTTGTGTGTGATCTGAGTAGAAAAGGAGAACCCACAATTTTAGGCAACACGGCTTACTGATATTTAACCAAAGGTTCTTTAAAAAAAAAAGGAAAATAGAGTTCAAAACAGAACCGGGGCTTTGATAGGATTCATGTTAAAGGAGCCGAAACAGAGTCCTTATCGTGGAAGCAGTCAGGGCAGAGGGATCAGTGGGTAAGGCTTGAATCCCCATCAGGTCACAGAGACAGGGTAAGGAACGTAGGGGCAAAAATGAGCTGAAGGATCCCGAGGAAGAGCCATGAGGCAGAAGTCCAGTCTCTGAAAAAGGTCAAATTAGAAAGAGTATCAGAAACAGTGAGGAATCCAGTGGGCAAGATTAGACAGGAAAAACCAAGAAACAAAAACTTCATAGAATCAGGAAAACAGGAATACAAACACTGGGCAACTACTCGCTGATACACTTTCAGTAATCTGGCGCTATCAGACTGCCAGAGGGCTTTTTATGAAGCTAGGGACACAGGTGGAAGGAATGGGGTTTGATAAGCCGGCGGCAGCAGGAGACGCAGCTGCAACAGCGGATCTACTCAGAGCAGCAGAGCGGAAGGTAAACAAAGCTTTTTCATGCCAATCTTAACAGTTCAGTTCTGATCATTTCAACCCCACGAAATGTAGAATTTGTGACGCTTTCCACTGGGATTGTAAATCTGACATGTGTTGAAATGGTTTTGGGTCTGCAATCTGAACGGTTATTTCTAACCAAATGATTTAAGAATTAATTTTTACCTGCTGCTACAATTCATTTAAATACTTGCCAAGGGTAATTTTCTATAATATTACAAACATACATTTCAAAAATAAAACTTTCACAAAAAATCGTTTTGAAAGTAATTTAAAATGTAAGTAACTATTTATTATCCAGAATATCCATAAATCCATCCATCCGTCATCCATCATCAATCTATCCATCATCTAACCTGCTTATCCTTTTGGGGTCGCAGGGGTCTGCTGGTGCCTATCTCCAGCTTACAGTAGGTGAGAGGCAGGGGTACACCCTGGACAGGTCGCCATTCCATTGCAGTTTTCCAGAATAGTCACATGTTTTTTTGTCCCCTATAGTGTAAGTTATTTGGGATTTTTAGACCTGGTTTGAAGAAGTACATTCTTTGAAATTAAGACTAAATAAAAGATTTTTACAGATTTTTTACAGTAATAAAAATCATGGAAACAAAATGCTAATTCATAATTTCATGGCTTTGTTTATTTTTCTGATCGACATGCAGCAAGGAAACTTAGAATCAGTAAAATTCTTTTTATTTAGACAGAATAAAGCACAGACAGAGGATGATGATCTGGGGCAGAGGGAGTGCCGTGGGGGAGCGGGAGTGCTGGAAAGGAGACATCAGATTTGAGTAGTAGAGCTGACAGCAGGTTGACTCTTGCAGCGTTTGAACTGAGCGCTGAGTGGTAGCAAGAGGAGATCTTACTTGAGATTATGGTGATGTCCGCTAGAGAGAGCTGAGCTGATCTGGAGTTGTGGGTTTGTGCTGAAGGATCAGATTGTACCTGAACCATGATGAAGATCCTGGGTTGGACTGGTCCTACGGAGCTGGATGAAGTTGCTTAAATGGAAGGAGGAGAAGTTACCAGTCAAGGGTTGAATCTGGATTGGGCCATATAGAACGAACGCTTGAATGTTGCTGACATCTAAGAAAGAACAACGAGTGGACGATACCCTGGACTCAGCTCACAAGAGCGGGTAAGTAGGGCCAGGACTCAGAGGGGAACACAAGGGAGGAGGTTTAGCATGAAGAATATGGAGAAAGATCGCTGTCAAAACGGTGTGTGGACAACGGTAACATTCTTATTCATATTTATGTGTCAATAAAGTTCTTGTCCCCAACATTCTGCTGTAATATTTGTCAGTCTGAGAGTATAAATCTAAAAGCTGTGATTGCAAAGTCTTATGAATACAACTCTACTTTCTACGACTACAAACTCTTCCTTTGAACACAAATTCAACTTTGTGGGTACGAGTAATGACGTCACAGGACGGAGTGCCTCTGTGCTGTCCTTGAGTCCAGCTCTTTCCAGCCATTGGTAGGATTTCCTGGTGTCAGCCACTTCAGTTACTTGTCGGTGGTACATCCCATATAGAGTCTTATCCTCCCATGGTGGTATCTACTGTGCCTCCTCCTCTCTTCCACATTGTCCTTGACATTCACTGAGCACATCGTCTGTTGGTGCTTTGTCTTTGATGTATTTGTGGATCTTGGATGTTTAATCCTGGTAAGTCCTCTGCCTCCTTCCTTGGGGCTTGGCTACTGTCTCAGGGTGCTGGATTTGGGCTGGAATGCTCCATGCATGGTTAGTAGCTTCCAATTCTTAAAATTTGTGGTCTGTATCTCCTCCTTTGGCCATCTTATTATTCCCGCGGGGTGTCTGATTACTGGTAAGGCATAGCTGTTTATCGCCCGGATCTTGTTCTTGTCATTGAGCTGGCTTTGCAGGACTTGCCTTACTCGTGGTAGGTATTTGGCTGTGGGTCTTGCCTTGTGGCCTCATTGAAGTTGCCATTTGCTTGTGGTATTCCAAGGTACTTGTAACTGTCCTTGGTGTCTGCTATTGTTCCATCTGGGAATGAGACCCCTTTGTTGTGGATGACCTTCCCTCTTTGTAGCCATCCGACCACACTACTCTTGTCCGAATGACATCCCAATGTCAGTGCTGTAGATCCTGGGGGTGTGGATCAGTAAGTCGATGTCTTGCTCACTCTTGGCATGCAGCTTGATGACATCCACGTAGAGGAGGTGACTGATGGTGGCCCCATTCCTGAGTTGATATCCATAGCCAGTCTTGTTGATGACTTGGCTGAGGGGGTTCAGGCCTATGCAGAACAGCAGTTGGGACATAGCATCTCCTTGGTATATTCCATATTTGATGGACACTTGTGCAAGTGATTTAAAGTTGGATTTTCAATGAAGGTTCTTCATCAACAGAGTCCTGTTGATGTTGTACATCTCTAACCATTCAATTATCCAAGTATGTGGCATTGAGTGATAGGCTTTCTTGTAATTAATCCAGGGTGTGCAGAGGTTTGTATGTCGGGCTTTGCAATCCTGGGCGACTATTCGGTCTACCAGGAGTTGATGTTTGGCTCCTCTGGTGTTTATGCCGATGCCCATCTGTTCCGTGCTCATGTATTGATCCATGTGCCCACTTATCTTAGCTGCAATGATGCCTGACATGAGCTTTAATGTTGTAGAGAGACAGGTTATTGCCCGATAGTTGGATGGGACTGAACCCTTTGAGGAATCGTTCTGGATCAGCATTGTACACCCTTCAGTTAACCGTTCAGATCGAGTCCCATTCTTGAGCAGCTGGTTCGGTTGGGTTGCCATTTGCTTATTGTGGGCAGTGAATTTATTTTGCCAGTAGGTGTGGATCATGTCGAGTCCTGGTACTGTCCAGTTTTTCATACCTGAGGCCCTTTCTTGGACATCTGCCACTGTGATCACTGATACTGAGGTATATATATATACGCTCATTGGTTTCAGCGAGGGTATTGGTAGGGATCGTTCTCAGTGCTGCATTCACATTTTCAAAGTGTTGACTCCCTTCTGACCTTCTGTAATGGGTCACCCTTGTTGTAGCAATTTTCAAAGTGCGGAGCACTCAATCACTAGTTGTTTCATACTAAACGTTGAATGGGAATGTTGAGGTAAAGTAACCATTTCTCCCGCATACTTTGTGTGTAACCCCTCTGCCTAGGGGGTTAGAGCTGTTCATGCTCTTTATATATATATATATATATATATATATATATATATATATATATATATATATATATATATATATATATATATATTATATTAATCTATTCTGCAAGTATTTCTGATAACAAAAAAACACAGAAGGCATGTTGCTTGTTTTGCTTTTTTTTTTCCACCACAGCTTACCGTTGTTGATGAGAGGAGTGGCCATATTGGATCCCAAGGTTGGCATTAGAAAATTGTCCAACTTTCAGGCGACCGACTTTCAGGCTCCAGGCACCGTTCCAGTTGACTTTTTGTTTCTGAGTTTGGATGACGATAAACTATGGAAATAGACCTCCGCCGACTTCTTTAAACTAGTTTGAATAATTACTTGATGCACTGATAAATAACTGGGATCATTTGAATGGACGTCTTTAGATGAAGATAAAATTCATTTCTGTTTGTATTGAAACTGTTGAGAGATGATCACTTTAAAAAGATAAATTAAGTCCAAGAACAGCATTTTCATATTTGACTCCTAGTTTTCCAGGTGGTTGAGCAAAAACAGGGAATAATCAGGGTACCAATTGGCCCTTATACACAAACTGGATGGGTTCCAATGATGAAGGGAAGGCAGACTTGGTTTAGTTAATTAGTAAAAGAGAATAAAAAGAGAAAGTGTTATCAGTTACCTTCTGACGCTCTCTCTGGAACCTAAACATCAGGTCAAAAATCTTGGGGTAATACTGGATTCTGACCCAACAGCCACATTAAATCAGTAACATCAGCAGCCTTTTACCATCTTAAAAACATTCCCAGAATCAGAGGAATAGTCTCTAAAGCAGACCTAGAAAGACTTATCCATGCTTTTATCTCTAGCAGGTTAGACTACTGTAACGGCCTGCTCACTGGGGTTTCTAAACGGGCCTTAAGACTGCTTCAGGACATCCAGAATGCTGCTGCTCGAGTTCTGACCAAAACCAGGAAATATGACCACATTAGTCCAGTGCTCAAGTCTCTGCACTGGCTTCCTGTCACTCAAAGAATAGATTTTAAAACAGCCTTGCTTGTGTACAAGTCTCTTCATGGTTTAGCCCCAAAGAACATATCTGACATGTTAGAGCCATATGAACCAGCCAGGACTCTGAGAACCTCAGGTAGTGGCCTCCTGCTGATGCCCATAGTCAGGACCAAACAAGGGGAGGCTTCATTCCAGTTTTATGCTCCTAAAATCTGGAACAGTCTTCCTGAAGAGGTGAGACAGGTTTCAACTCTGGTGATGTGTAAATCCAGGCTGAAAACAGCCTTGTTTAACTGTGCATATAGCAACTGAGAATATTATTATTATTATTATTGTTTTATTTTTTTATGTCTTTTAAATGAAAAGTTGATTTTATTGTTTCATTTTCTGATCTTTTTTCCTATATAAAGCACTTTGAATTGTCTTGTACACGAAAATGTTCTATACAAACAAACTTGCCTTGCCTTGCCCAAATGGTGAAGGAACTTCTTAATGTGGGTGATGCTAGTTTTCTTAGGCAGTTTGGGGCGACAGCTTGGCTCAAAGACATGGTTTCTGGTTGTTGTCTGTGAGAACATCACGACGTTCCTGGATATTAATCTGGCGGTTTTAGGTGGCTGACCTGCGTACACACGCCCCAGTCAACAGTGTTAAATCAGCCCTGAAGATCTGAGGCACAGTAGTTGTCTTTTATTTCCTGTTACATGTCAATTTGCCACCAGGATTCAAGGATTCAAGGAGACTTTATTGTCATTTCAACACATGTGGTACATGAGGTGGAACGAAATTACATACTCACGGTACAGTTCCACCCAAGAGCTAATATTAAAATAGATAAAATAAGTTAAAAAATTAAAATAAATAAAATAGAAGTAAAGTAAATAAAATAAATAAAATAGGAATATACTGTAGTAAAGTGTCTCAGTGCAGGTATAGTAAGGTGTTCATTAAGTTTTGTCCGTGCAGTGGTTTGTTCAGGAGGAGTTCAAGAGTCTCACAGCTTCAGGAATGAAGCTGTTTCTGAGACGGGTTGTTCTACACTTGATGCTCCGCAGCCTCCTGCCTGAGGGGAGCAGAACAAAAAGTGAGTGTGTTGGGTGGGTGGGATCATTCCTGATGCAGGTGGCCCTTTTCCTGCATCTGGAGGTGTAGATGTCTGTGGTGCTGGGAAGGCTGACTCCAACAATCCTCTGTGCGATCTTCACCACCCTCTGCAGAGCTTTCCTGTCTGCAGCAGAGCAGCTTCCATGCCACACGTTGATGCTGGAGCACAAGACGCTCTCCACCACACATCTGTAGAAGGAGGTGAGGACTGAGCTCCCGAGTCCAGCTCGACTGAGCCTCCTTAGGAAGTAGAGCCTCTGGTGCG
>JAVLVB010000673.1:7744-20735 GCA_032876305.1 Orestias chungarensis | reverse complement strand
TGTTGGGTAGGTAACTGTAGAGAAGCCGCAGAGAGGAGTTCTAAACTACGACTCTGCTTCCTGGTCTGGACCCTGGTTTGTCAGTAATTTGGGGAGTTAATAAATTTGGCCATATTTCTAGAAAGAAGAGCGGCTCCATCCAAAGTTGGATGGATGCCGTCTCTCCGGATCAGACCAGGTTTTCCCCAAAAGGTTTTCCGATTATCTATGTAACCCACACCGTTTTCTGGACACCACCTAGATAACCAACGGTTGAATGACAACATGCGACTAAACATGTCGTCACCGGTCCGATCTCTGTTTGAAGTGTTTTGTTCCAGTCTTCTGAGCTTCAAAAATATTTTCTTCATCTAAGCCTTCAACTTGTATGTTGGATCCAATCCTGAAAAAATTGTTTAAAGAACATATTCCTATTATTATTACCCCCATTTTGGAAATGATTAATTTGTCATTAGTGAATTGTTATGTACCAGAGGCTCTTAAGGTAGCTGTAATAAAACTCCTACTTAAGAAACCTTCTCTTGATCAAGAAGACCTAATAAATAACAGACCCATATCTAATCTTCCTTTTTTATCTAAAATTCTTGAAAATATTGTTGTTAATCAACTGAGAGAGCATTTGAGGAATAATGACCTATTTGAAGAATTTCATTCAGGTTTCAGAGCTCATCATAGCACTGAGACAGCTCTCCTTAAAGTTACAAATGATATTCTCATGGCCTCAGACAATGGGCTCGTGTCTATTCTAGTTCTGTTAGATCTCAATGCTGCTCTTGAAACAGTCACACACAATGTCCTCATTGAAAGGCTCAAACACACTGTGGGGATCAAGGGAACAGCACTAGGCTGGTTTAAATCGTATTTGTCTGATAGATCCCAGTTTGTTCATCTAAATTACAAATCTTCTCCGCATTGTAAGGTTACTTGTGGAGTACCACAGGGTTCTGTACTTGGCCCAATTCTATTTACTATATACATGCTCCCTATTGGTAAAATCTTCAGATTTATGGTTTATGTTATTTACACCGGAATTCAGTTGTGGTTCACAACAGAAAAAACATAAGAGGTTAAAAATCCATAATCAGTTGAAGGATCTACAGCCAGATGTTGTTTTACTACAGGAAACTCATTTGGCCGAACACAACAGCTGATGTAATGTTCTCAGCCCTGTTTCCTCATGTATTTGCAGCTGGATACAACTCCAGACAAAGAGGCGTAGCTATTTTAATTAACATAAAAGTAATTTTACTATCAACAGTAGCACTGCAGACCCAGAAGGCAGATTTATGATAATTAATATACTTATTCATGATATGAAGTTATGTCTTGCTAATGTATATGGTCCCAATATTGATGACCCCTCATTCTTCCATTCTTTTTTCACATCACTATCTGATCACTCAGATAACACACTCCTCATAGGAGGTGACCTCAACATGGTTTTTGACGCAGCTGTGGACAGACTCAATAACACAGGGATTCAGCGTAACTGGCAGTCCACTAAAATTATTAAGCGATTTTTGTCTTTGCGATGCATGGCGCTCCCAGCACCCCTCCCTTAAGGATTACACTTTTTTTTCACCTGTACACCGGGTCATACTCAAGATTAGATTATTTCCTAGTTAGCAGTACTCTACTGAGGGATATTTCAGAAAGCAGAATCTACCCCATCACTGTCAGTGATCATGCTCCAGTGTGCATCACTCTGATGAATAAGAAAATCAAACCACTTTCTAGGAATTGGAGATTTAATATATCATTACTTAAAGACCCTAAATTTACAAATTTCTTTAGAAAAGAATGGTCTACGTAATTTGGAAAAGAATGATCAGCCTGGTATATCCGCCTGCACTCTCTGGGAAGCCGGAAAACCTGTTATGCGAGGCAAAATAATCTATTTTCTTCAAATAAGAAAAAGAAGGAGAATTCAAAAATTATAGAATTAGAATTTAAAATTCAACAGTTAGAGAATGCCTGCGGTGCCTCTCTAGAAGAACATTTATTAAACAAAATAAGGGAAGCCAAATTGGAAATGAATGAAATATTAGATAAGAAAACACAGTTTATGGTTCAAAGACTTCGTTTGGAGAATTTTGAACATGGTAACTTAACTCTTGCTCTCGAAGAAGGCGGAGGCTTTTCTATCTGTCTCCCGACCTTACCCTTATCTGTCCTGCTTCAGCCCTGTGTTTGTGTGTTTCATTCTCTTTGGAGCATCTCTCTGCATATCTTCCGAAACCGAAAAATATGGATCTGGTCAGCTGATCTCTCAACGCAATTGATAAAATTTTCCTGACGGGAAGACAGGGCAAAGGGGAACCCTCGTGTCCAGACGGGACAGCGTTCGCAGGATATACAATGGATTCCTGGATGAAGTGGAAGATTGTGTGTCTGTCGAAAATGTCAGTCGAGGACTTGGAAGGTCTGTACATGATTGGATTTATGATGACAGGATTTCTGCTTTTTGGTGTCAGCGGTTACTTGATGTATCAACAAAATAAGGAAACAAAGGCAACTGCCCTGGCCATTGAAAAGCGGCTGGGAGCATATGAAGGCGTCTGGAGAGCGACCAACACTCAGACTGAGATAGTGAACCGTAAACTGGATGTGATTCTTGAACCGGATCGCAGGCAGGCTGCGGGTTCTGGACTCCCTTACGGAATGGTATAATCTTGGAGGAAGTTGGTCTCTCAGACGGGCGGAAAGGTCCAGATTCGGCTGATCGGACTCGCCATCGAGAGACAGCGGGACTCAAGGTAGACAGAAAACATAAAGTCGGCCTGACCCAAAACAAATCATTGTTTCCTGATTCGGCTCCCCGGGGCGACCTTGACGGTCTGCTATCTTCAACTACTCCTGGAAACTATGTAAACAAGCTGCTCCTTTCCATTGCAACCCTACCCTCCCCATGACATCTGTGGAACTGTTTGAACTGAATAGACCTGTGTTATCATCGAAGGACAGAGCAGCTCCAGCTCACAGACCTACACATACACTCCCACACGCTGATACCAGCTCTGCATACGCCTTCATCCTCATCTTCATCCCAAGGCTCTGTTCTGTTGTGTTATTGTTGCTTTTTTTTGTGCAGAGGTTTTTTTTGGAACTTCAAGCTGTATCCTGTCAAGGTTAAAGTGTGAAATGTATTTTTTTCCCCCTCATCTTTCCCTATGTGTCTTTTTTCCTCCGTCCTTAATGACACAGCGGCAGCGCGCCACAGGTGCAGCAGCTACGGGTCTTCGTCACCCTGTAATTTCGTTCGTGCTCATGTACCCCATGTGTTGCGACTGACAATAAGTTGTTTCTGATTCTGATTCTGACTCTGTAACAAATCTGGAAAATTTCTAGCAAACCAGTTAAAAATGAATAAAGAGAAAGCAACTATCACGTCTATCAGAGACTCAACAGGATCTGTTTCCCATGATCCTGATGCAATTAACTATGTTTTTAAGAATTTTTACAAAGACTTATATTCATCAAGCAATGATCCATCAGATATAAAACTTGAAGAATTTCTTCTCGACATTAATCTTTTAAAATTAAAACAAGAACAGGTCAAAATGTTAGACTCTCCTCTTTTAGTTGGAGAGCTCCATGAAGCCTTACTACAGTTTTAAAGATAATAAAGCTCCAGATAATAAAGCTCCAGAACCAGATGGTTTCCCAGCTGAGTTCTACAAGGAATTTTGGACTACTAGCACCAACATTCTATAGAAGTTCCCTCAAATATGAATTTTGCTAATATTATTTTGCTCCAGAAACAAGGGAAAGACCCTATACTCCCATCCAGTTACCGTCCAATATCCTTGATGAATGTAGATCTAAAAATAATCTCAAAAGCTCTTGCTAGAAGACTGGAAAAAGTAACACCTCTCTTAATACATCCAGATCAAACAGGCTTCATAAAGGGAAGACAGTCTTCCACTAATATGCGCAGACTAATTAATATTGTAGACTATTCTACTATCAATAACCTGGAAGCCATAATTGTTTCATTAGATGCAGAAAAAGTATTTGATCGTGTAAAATGGAAATTCCCGTTTGCAATATTAGGCAAATTTGGGTTTGGTTAATCATTTATAAACTGGATGACAATTCTGTATAGCTCTCCAAATGCTTGTGTACGAACCAATGATCAAAATTCTCCAACATTAGTCTGCAGAGAGGCACTAGACAAGGGTGTCCATTGTCCCCGTCACTCGAACCCCTAGGAGCTGCCATCAGAGAAAGCAGAGATATAAAAGACATTCAGTCCAAAAATATTGAACATAAGATAAGTCTATATGCGGATGATGTATTACTTTTCCTCCAGAATCCACGGGTCTCTATAACTAACACTATTCCTCTAATAAACACATTCTCTGCAATTTCTGATTACTCAATTAACTGGTCAAAATCTTCAGCTCTGCCAGTTAATTGCAGTCCTCAGTATATATTAACTAATATGCTGAAGTCAGAAAACATTAGATACCTGGGAATAAACATCTCGCCCAGGCTCTCATAGCTGACAAAGCTAAATCACATTTAACTTTTAAAACTAATTGAAGACGATCTTAAAAGGTGGAATCTCCTGCCTATATCACTCATGGGCAGAGTAGCCATCATAAAGATGATGGTCCTTCCTAAAGTAAACTACCTATTTTCAATGATTCTCACAAGGCCATCCTCTGCCTGGTTTAAGTCACTAGACTCCTGTATCTCCAAATTTTTATGGAAAAACAAACCACCAAGAATCAGCTTTAAAATGCTTCAAAAAGGTAAAGATTGTGGTGGTTTGGAACCAAACTTTCAGCACTATTTTGTAGCTAATAGATTGCAATACATCTGACATATGTTTAAAAGTAACCCACGAGATGAAGAATGGATGGATATAGAACAAACATTCTGTGATAATCTGGAAATCTGTGATTTACTATTTATTAGCCCAAACATTTAACATCATAAATGCTTTAAAAGCATCAACATTAGCTCCTCTCTGACAGCCTGGTGGGAATTTCTTAAAATAACCAAATCCTCACTCTTTCCATGTCAATTAACACCCGTTTGGAACAACCCTGACATCCTGCAAAACAAAAAAAAGATAAACTTTACAGTATGGAAAAACAAAGGAATGAAGACCCTGGAGCACATAGCTCAACGTGGTAAATTTATTTAATTTGAAAATGCTGTAACACCTTTAGAATCCTAAGAAACCCAAATCTACAATTTATACAATATAAGATTCTTCACAGAACTCATTAAACAGGACAAAGGATGTTCAAGATGGGTCTTAAACATACAAATATCTGCTCAGAGTGCACAGATAACACATCTGACGATTATCTGCATGTACTGTGCACCAGTTCAGGCCTTCTGGATTGAGGTTTTTCAGGATCTCTCAATGTGGTTTAAATGTAATGTTCCAGCATGCCCAGCGCTATGTTTACTAGATAACCTGGGTGGCACCAGCATAGAAATCAAATATAGTACTCACTGCCCTATGTATTACAAAGAAAACTATTCTCCTCAACTGGAAAACAAGGAAGAACTTATCTATTAATCAGTTTAGGAACCTTCTCTTAGACAATTTCATTATTGAAACAATGTCTGCCTCTTCAAAACCTGCAATCTCTGGTGTTCTCTAATTAGCTCCATCACTTAGCGGGGTTGGTGGGTCATGGTCTTACTGCTGTAGGTTGCTATTGAGTAGGTGAGTGAGTGAGTGAGTGAGTGAGTGAGTGAACATGTATGATTGTGTATAAATGTGGATGGGGCTGGGGCTTGGCCCAGGTGTCCTCTGCCTTCCCATGCTATTCCCATATGGGAGGGGTGGTGCCCTGCCCCCTCCTCACTGCTCACTTCTGCACTTACCTGCAGCCAGACAGGACGCTGGGGTGCAGTGCTGGGGACACGGGGGCTTGTATCGGTCTTCCCCGGCTCGCTGTCTGGGGTCGCCTCTCCCTCTCGGGTGTCAGGCGGGCTCCCCGCTGGA
Source organism: Orestias chungarensis (assembly GCA_032876305.1). NCBI lineage: Eukaryota > Metazoa > Chordata > Actinopteri > Cyprinodontiformes > Cyprinodontidae > Orestias > Orestias chungarensis. The sequence goes on along the minus strand of JAVLVB010000673.1, from coordinate 14,764 downwards.
CGCTGGGGGCGCTCGGGCATTTGGGCCCTGGATCCCGGGCCTGGTCCGTGCTTGGGCGACTGAGCCCTGGCGGGACGGTTAGGGTACTACTCCTGGTGCGTTGGGGGCTGTACTTCGCGGCCAATTATATCTCCACAGGTATGATTCATTGCCATTTTGCAGTTTCCCATGGCTGCTTCAGGAGCGATCCGGTAGCAGCTAGTTTTTGGGCTACGTTGTTTTCTTTGTTTGTTTGCTTGTCTCTATTTGAGTATTGATTTTTGTTCTGTGTATATGTTCCCTTTCACTCTGTGCACCCCCACCCCACCCCACCCCTCAGTCATGTTTAGCTTTAGAATGTATATGCCACCTCAGAAATCAATAAACGATTTAGGTATGGGAAGCAAGGGAGGCTCTTTATTTTTAAAGCCTCACTTGGAAAAGAAAATCTATTGTCCACCTCGACTTCCCCAGGTTGGTTGATCTCAGGACAGCGTATTCAGGTTCTTACAATGTTCAAATAAAAGATATAAACTCAGATCCCCTCAGCCAAAAAACATCTTGGGGATCGTCTAAGTTTGCTCCTGCAGAAGGGAGAGCCAGATCGGGTCTGAGCTTTACTTCTGCATCAGACTATTTTATTGAGATTAGGGAGTCACAAAACATACACATGTGATTTACACCAACTGTTGCAGAAACATTTATCTCCCCCTCCTCCCAGACGTCTCACTGACCCCTCACTCTGCATAAACAGGAACAAAAGATCACAGGCCCCTTTGATCCAGCTTCCAGCGAGAGAATAAGCAGGCCTTATCAGGAAATTTATAGCCCCTGTTCCATGCCCACCCCTCTAGCATCAAAAGAAACATGAATATCAATGTTTACCATTCCACAATCCCCGTTTTGAACTCTATTAAGAGTTCACCAATTTAAGCATTACACAGATCATTGTTGTACTTGGTATCCTATCCAACTGCAGCCAATAAAGGCATCATAACTTTGGGGTCATGTTTTTTAATCATGCAGGAGATCAGTTGGACAGACAACAAGCTAATACATGGTATACAACAAATCATCAGCGCTGTAACCGGTGTTTAATTTAACGAGCATAAGTACACGTCATATCCTCTATACAAGTTTTTCTTTCTACCTCCGCAATGAATGACGTCGCATAAATCAAAAGTCCATGCCGTGGTGTCGCCGAGTCTGTATTCTAGTTCTACCCCATCATGTTTATCTAAGCATTGATGTTTCATTTGGGTTCGAATGCGTGTTCTGTTTAGTACTAGAGGGGTGTGCCGTGGTTTGATTGTTGTTATTAGCGGTGGCTGAGGTGTAGTTTGTCTGATTATTTTGTAGATTGTTAATGTTATTCCTGTAAATTGAATACCACAAACCCAAAGCGAAAGCTATCATAATAATTTTTCAAAACAAAATACAGAAACAAAGGACTTGATTTGACATCGTGGCTCGTCCCGCAGGATGTGTTGAGTGGGAGAGAAACTTCAACCACTATGGATGTCCTCTTCAACATATGAGGGTAGACTACCTCAGTGTCTATGTTGTGCCCACCACCAGGGGATTATTCTGCCCCTTCTGTCGAGGTGGGAGCTATTGCTTCTGTTGTATCTGGTGCTGGCCCTGGTGCAGGTTTAGCCGCGCTGTCCTGGAGCTCCTGATGTATCTTCTGCAGTGTACGCTGAGGTTCTTCCGCCGCGGTGCACTGTCTCCAATGGAACCACGTCTCGCCTTTCCCTAGTAGCCTCAGAGCATGGGATGTCTTCTCGGTGATCTGGAACGGACCCCTCCACCTTGGCTCCGACCACTTTATTTCGATGACTTTCAGGAAGACCCAGTCCGTTTTCACAAGGTCGTCTGTGGTGTTTTCACGTTGGTTCTGCTCCAGCACCTGGTTGGAGAAAACTGATACAAGGCTGCACAGTAATTTATTATATGCACGGTGAGTTAGTTTCATAACTTCGGATGGACATTAGGGCTAAAGGTAAAACGTCGACCCAATTCATTTTGGTCTGTGCACAGATTTTAGCCAATTTTGTTTTGAGGTTTTGATTGATTCTTTCCACCTGGCCTTGAGACGCCGGATGGTAGACACATCCATGGTTGTGTTTAAGACCCAAAGACTTGTCCACCCATTGTGATGTTTTGCTTGTAAAATGAGTACCATTATCCGAGTGTATTCTCTTTGGAAAACCATGCTTATGAATCCAGTGATCGATCAACATTTTGCAAACGGAAATGGCATTTTCTTTGGTGGTGGGGATTGCTTCCACCCACCCCGAGTACCTGTCAACAACAACAAGCAGGTACCTGTGCCTTCTTACAGGGTCAATCATGTCGGTATAGTCAATCATAAATGGATGCCACCATTGTTTCAAAATTTCTTTCATCTGCCTTATTCTGACATAACTATTCTATGAGCCCTGGAGGAAATACTAATCTGCCCCTAGGACCTCTTCAACAATCTTCTTTACGAACTGGCCCTCTATTTTTCCTTCTACCATGTTGATGCCTTCATGTGTGTAGGTGATGTTTGGAGCTTAAAGCTGTCATTGTAAAACTTTGTGAGATCACATGCTACCATGCTGTGTTGTCAAGACTGTTAGTGGATGTCCCATCACTAAGTCTACTGTTTTCTGTATAAGTTTTGCTATGCCTGGTGCATGTTGTGTCCATGGAGGATGTCTTTTTTCCATGTGATCCATTAGTACTGACACATAAGTCAGTGCCTTCCTTACTCCCCCTTTTTCTGAAACAAAACACTTTTTACTGTGTGTTTTGTGACAAAACCAACCAAGTAAAACAAAAAACATTAATCTGAAAGAGTTAAATCCGTTACGGCGCTAAATTAGTGTTTTAAATCAGTAAAAGCAGTCTCTGCATGTTAGCACAAACCTAAATAGTGTTCAACTTTTTTATTTCTCGTGTGATATAAACTGTGATATAGCTTCTGCTGTAAGACCCAAAAAAGATAACATGTCCTTGACCCTCTGAAGCTTCGGGTGTGAGAGGATGCTTTGTTAATGTGTGGGGGACATGCTGATGGATCCCACAGAAATAATTTGTAGTTTATCTTTACTAACCTTCAGTCCATATTTTACGCAAATGTTTCAGCACCTGTTTAGTGGATAGGTGAGGGAGCAGAGACATTTTAACATGGCTGCAGCTTCTGGGTGGTCGATCTTCTCCCTTAATCACTTAATCACTCCCCCTTTTTTATCCTGATGCTTCAAGCTGATGGTCAAATGAATCTTAATACCATTCAGTGTCGTTCCAGTCGTAGAACAGGTTGACATGGGGCAGGTCAGGCAGAGAGGAGTAGGGGCGAAGACTTTGAATCCAGGGCTTCCACAGCGAGTAGACCGAGTAGATGCCATACTGCTTTGGAACATCTGTTGTAGCTGTTAGCATATTGTCCATGCGAGAGCTGTTGACCACAGCGAAGAGAGGAGCCATCTGGAAAAGGCACAATCGGTCCCTCTGGGCCGCACAATACACAATCTCCCAGTTTAATTTATAAGTCTGTTCCAAGTAAGTTCACTGGAGTGTTAGGTGAACATACTAATCAATGTTTCAGTCTCTTGTTTCCCCACTTCCACCGATATGAGAACTGTCACAGGCGGCCTCCTTGGAACCCCTGAGAAACCCACAGTTCTTTCTGACAGCCGTGTCTTCTTAGGCAGCATGGAATGTTTTCCTCAGAGGTGTGTCAATATTAAGAGGGCAGGCATCACTCCTTCTGTGGGTACTGCCCTGGATGTGGAACCAGCTGTGGATTGGGTGGAACCATCCACCGTCCAACCCCTCTGTTTCCACCCCTTCCTCTCGGTCCCAGCCTCCTTGGTCACTGTCCGCATTGACCCCTCCCATGTCCACCTCGTTCACGCCCCGAAGCATAGTTCCTGTAATTAAAAGAAGGATATGGAGGCAGAGGAGGGAAGGCTCCAACTTGCCATGAGTCATTAGCATATTTATAAGGACCAGACTGTGAAGCTGCAGCGTGTGAAACTGAGGGGGGAGCAGCTTTCACTCAAGCTTTTTTTTTCTTTTTACTTTTCAGGCTTCTTTTTGCTCATTCTAAATGTTATTTCCTGCAGCTGCAGAATAAGCATTGAGTTTGCATTTATTCATTTCCCCACTTTTTCCTTTCGCTCCGCATCCTGGTGTTGTTAACAAGTGATGTAATTAATGTTTTTCTCATTTAGCAAAATCAGCGCCTGGACATCTTAATGTTTAGAATGACAATAAAAGGCTTTCTATTGTATTCTATTCTATTCTATATCAGGACCAGATTCATGCCGATCTACATCTGTGTCCCATTGTTACCGAACGCTTTTTATTTTATTTATTTTATTTTTTTTTACTTTTCCCCCCATGAAGCCCCAACACTCTTATTGAGACCGGACAGACGGCTCAAGGAAACTTAATTTATGTGTGTGTGTTGCTCTACTGACTCCTGAGGCAGAAGGAGAACAAATACTTATCTAGAAAGAGGCCCAAGAAAAAAGAAAGACACAACTACTCCTGTATTCATCTCTTCATCTCACCCTTGCTTTCTTTCAACAGAATTTACACGTCCATTAAAAGAAATAACAGATGCCAAGGACTGGATCCCGGTTGGGTCCGTCCGATTTTAGTGAAAATCACATTCCAAGGAGACAGCTCTACCGCTGCTTCTCCTGGCAATTAACAAAAATGCACATGAGCAAAGTGGAGGAGTACGCCAACTCTCGGTTTTAAAATTCTTTAATAAAAGCATCCCATGCTTTTATTCCATCATATCTTCACATGCATCTCATCGCATAACAACAATTTAAAAAAATTAGTTTACAAAGAGACACTTTTAATTATATCCCTTCAATTTTGTTCAACTTGCACAGTCAAAAATTTTAATGACGTATTCTGGATCTACTTCATCAATTCATTCATCCTTTTTCATCATACTCAATGTGCAGAATTTAATTAAATAGGTTTCTGCTCACCTTATTCATTTGGGGCTCCGGATGAATGAACAATCCTAAAGTCCGCTGTGACAACCGATCTGCATCACGTCAGTCACCAAATTGTCGGACTGAAACCTGCTTTCTGCTCCGTGCGCTTTCTTCCAACACCACTTTCTTTTGTTCTTATCCATCTCTCATCATGTGGCGGGTGCTCTGCCACCACAGTGCATATTACGACCACTGGCGCTCTATTTCTGTATTCTTTTCCTGTTTATCCTTCCAACCTTACCCCTTAAGCCAACCTGCTTCTTTTGCTTTTATCACTTGCCTCTTCCTTTAATTTCTCCGCAGCCCGCGCTCTATCCCAGAAAAATCTTCCCAGCGAGGTCTGTTCCTCCATAATCTTCCCCTGCACTTTAACCTCTTTTTCAATCTTCCTTCTCATCTTTCCTACAACTTTCTGCTGTTCCTTCTCTGACACCGCAGCTTTTATTACACCTTCACTACGATCGTCCTCCACAAACCCCAGCCATCATCATATTTTTCTCGGTCAAATTCACCTTCCATTTTATATTTTGCGTTTAACTATGTGTCATATATTTTATTCTGTAGGTCTGTACCGCTTCAGCTCATATAAATATCGTCATAGTTGATTAAACGACTGACGAGGAACAGTTCATAGGAGTTATCTGATTGTCTGCGGAATCAGATTTAATACTAATAATAGTTTTTCTAAATACCCGATCAAGGAATCAATCAAGGAATCAAGGAATCTTTATTTGTCATCACATCACATGTGGTACATGAGGTGGGACGAAAATTCTAATCCCCCGGTCCAGTTTACACCCTGATAGCAATTTTAAATAATGTAATAAAATATAAGAATATAATAACTATGCAGAAATAGGATTTGAGCTACACAAAATCTACAATATGGACACAGAATAACACAATATGGGACTTCGGACATAGCAGCATTGAGGATCGGAATGAAAATATATAATACATTATAAATTCTAAAGAACTATACGAGAAATGTGATTTGACTCCACAAGAATATACAATATTGATCCAGAATCTACAATATAGGATCCAGAATCTACAATATAGATTTATCCCGAGATCAAGTTATTATATTAACTGACAGGTCTGTATTTTACGGAGTCAGACCATTTATGTAATAGTGGTTTCTAGAGCCTGATTTTATCGAGATCAGGTCATGTTTTAACTAAATTCTGGCCAAGCTCATACTTCAGTCAGCAGCCTGTCAGTGTGAGTTCCAAGCGCACACTGCAGTGTACACAGACACCAGAATTTTATACGTTTGGTGATGTTTTGGTCATCATCTGCCGCTTCTGACACTGAAGCTGAGCTGTCATATTTCAGTTGTTCAGAGCCAGGCGGAGATAATTATCACTCATACAAACATTCATTCATGCGGTCCATACCGAGTGTACTATAAGCTGGACGGCCTTTGATGACTCTAATTCACGAACTTGCCTATTGCATAGTATCCCAGCCGTCCCGCCGTTTCCAAACGATAGAGGGATCACCATTCACGTCCGCAGACTCTTGCTTTCGCACTAGTCACCGTTTTTTATACTCGTTCGGATTCCCCAGTTCCGGGACTTTAACCCAGCTTTTTTCAATGTTCCGTCGAACCATTGATTTAAGTCGCCACTCTCTGAGAATCTATTTCGGGGTTCCCCAGTTCCCCGGGTTCTTCTTAACCCAGCTTTCCCGATATTTTGTCAAATAACGGGGGAAGTCGCCACTCTCGGAGAATCTTTATTCCTCTAATTCATGGGACAACGTCCTTACATCTATTTTCTCTAATTAAGGGGCGGCGCCCTTCCGCATTTTATTCCTAGGCTATACGTTTCCCTGATTTTAAATCTAATTCCAACAACAACAACGAACATTGCCAGACCCTTTAATTTACAGGCTTACACTACTAAGACTTCAGACACGGTTTATTTTAGTTTCAAGCCAATAGCAGATTTTGATTTAAACAGGCTCTGCTCTTACCTTTAAAAATGTGCGCAGCCATGTCTGTTGTCTGTTCGTGATCAGCCCAGGT